>JAGDQP010040874.1:0-16908 GCA_022664845.1 Lepisma saccharinum | reverse complement strand
ACTGTCATTGTAGGGAATGAATCATCGGACGGCAGTTAGTTAATACGGTCTTCGAATTGGTTTCATTGCGCATGACAAAAAAACATGTCGTTCCTTAACTTTTCTAAGAATTTGGTCAAATGTAAAAAAAACGCAAATTGAAGAAATTATTTATAGTTTCAGAGGGGAAATTGCTCTCTCAGAGGTTAAAAATTTGGGGGAGAGATAAAGTATCTTGGAGAGCGTAACTCGTATAGCAAAGGTTGAGGTAACGAGTCCCATGTCATACCTGGAGTGTTCGGAATACCACACATATTTACAGACTAACATGCACCGATATATTTCGGGGTAAAAGATAATATTTAAATACTCTTCTAGTGATACAGAAATATACAGTAATTGTCCTCGCTTGTCGACGGCTTAACATTTACAATAACTCTAACCTATCGGAAATGTGTTATAACTCCTCCTGCACAGAACTCTCATTATTAAATTAAAATAACAAATGATAACTCAAGATAAATCAACTCACCTAAGCTGAGAAGTCGGTGTTGGTAAAAGTATGATAGTTCGTGAAGAGTTGAACCAAGAAACTCAAATGTTATCACTAAAATTTTTCTGGAGGAAATATGACTTAAAACTGTTTGTCATAACCGCCAAAATGTCTTGTCTCGTCTGGACTAAATTTGTTAAGGCCCGAAATTTGTCGTTGTCACGAAAGATGGTAACGGGCCTTCACTGGACTAAAACCCGATGCACTACTAGCGAACTACACGTTTCAAATGGCAGAAAATATTTGTTAAGTCCGAAAACAATCAATAATAAAGTTGTTTGTTCTCACTTGAGTCATTATTACAAGTGGCCAATATCTTATAACATTCTAAGAACAAACGTGCGTTCGTGTCGAAGAATCAATAATTCAATCATGTTACTTCCGGAGACATAGTTACTGAAAATCGAAGCTTGGGAGTTCGGGGCTATTGACTTTAATCTAAACCTAACATATTAAATGTCCTTAATTTTGCTAAAGGATCCTTCCCATATAAGATCATACCATCATTTATTTGCTTTTTTACTAATCAACTATAGAATTAAACTCAGAGATAAAATAAAGCTAAAATGTAACTCAATAATTCAAACATATAAAGCTCGTTTATAGCATCTTTGTTTAAGCTTCAGGTAGTTCACCACAATACCTCTTCTAGCCGCTAGATCCCTAAATCGAATCACTCCCCATTTGATGGGTATTCAGCACACTGAGACGATAGTAAGAAGTACAACAAAACAAATTTAAAGGACCTTTAGAGTTGAAGAAATTTCCTTCAATAGATGCTTGTTCCAACAAGCTTGACTTATGTGTGGAATAGGTCAGTTATAGCAACCAGCAAGAATGTGGTTCCAACAAGCATGTAACAGATTTTTTTACGGATTTCAAAACAGTAAATGATTGACAAACTGAAACAACTGAGTGACATCCTTGTCACAAGTTGGCGTGCTATCTGAGAAACTATGTCATGTCTGAACAAATAATGACATAAGTGCTGTCACCTTCAGTAGCGTAGATAGGATTTTCTCATGGGAGGGGATATTTCGAAAACCATATCCTTGACAGTTATGCAACCCAATACATATATAACAAAACTAAAATAAAATACTCCTTTGGTTTGTTTAGTTCAGCCATAATTTTAATACAAATTTATCCATATTTCAAACATCAGGTTGGATTGTGTCAAGAACGAAGAGTTTCTCGACCAATATTTATTAAGGCTTACACGCTTACTTTGATGGCAGCTTTCTCTTCTGGAACAGTTACATATGAAAGTTTGAATAATATCACTGGCGTAAATGTGGGAGCGAGTTTTACAAAATCTGAAGTACTTTTAAATATTTTGAAAACATCATATTCTTCCATTTCAATTTGAATAGAACATTCCACTTTTATTAGTTTCGCTTTCGAAAGTTCAGATTAATGAAGAATATTTTACATCCAAAGAAAAATTAAAGTGCTGCTATCTGCGGGAGTTTTTTTTCTCTTGTTCAGTGTTTTCATTTTTAAAGATATTTTCTATCACGAAGCTTTACTATTATGTACTTAAGACAAAATAAAATAATTGCTGAGCAAAACAATACATTTTAATTAAAAACTAGAAATGTGTAACAGTTTCACCAATTAACTAACTACTTCACTTCTGATAATGTTTCTGATGACTACATTTTGGAATATTTTTAATTCCAAAAAAAGTTGATTTTTGTAGTTATTTGACATTGAAGATCTATACTACTCTTTCATATAGCTCAGTGACACATCCAGTCAGACGGTTCAGAGTGTGCGGACCTTTCCCAAATTCCTATTTCTTTGTAAACTTAGCACAATTTTAGTCGTAATTATATATTTGTTATCTAATTTCATATCCAGATGTTCTTTGAATCTACCCTAAATCCCTCAACACCTTAAGAAAAATTCTGGATATATGCGTGAAAGAGCTTGTCTTATACTGTTACTAGACCTCCTTTTTCTGTTTTTTTTTTTTTTGTAAATACTTTTATAGATTCTTCCATATAGAAATATATATTGGGACTTGTTTTACCTTCCTTCTCACAATTTGTTTAGTTCTTCTTAATTTTAAGGATAATATTCGACCTGAATTTAGTTTTGTAAAACGAAATAGAAAATTGTTTTGCGGTTAAACTAATGATCGAAACAAAATAACTTAGGTTATAATTATGGAATATTCATTGATCTTTTGACATAATTTTGTAATTACAGGTTATTTATTGGTTTTGACAATTAGTTTAACAACAAAACAGTTTTCATTTTTACTTTTCCCAAATTAACATCAGGTAGAATATTACCCCCTCTTTAATATCACCAATTCAATTGTTTCAAATATAGATGTGGCTAATTCTTAAAATTATGGATTACATCATACTTTTATATCCGTCTTCTCATACTTCATATTTGTTATGCTAGAATTGAAACATTTGAACTCTCCATGATTCCACAACAATGTGCTTTCCATAATCAAACATAAAAAAATATGTGCTCCAATTGTTCCTAAATAATTCAATATCAGTAGAATACGATTAATTTTAAATACTCCCCACATTAAGTGAATGTGTTGCACAATATGCATAAATCGCAGCAGGGACCTGTCACAGTATGTCTGGAATATGCTTATTTAATTTTCCCTCAAACTGCCATCATCATCATATTATTAATAAAATAAGAACTCATAATTCACACCAAGATTTATCAAACTTAATAAATTGTTTCAGCTAAATCAGGATATTCTTTGTACACAACTCCCCGACAAACACTATAGTAGGTGAAGATCTCCCAGGTTGTTACCGAGTCATGTAAATACATTGCTTTTTAAGAAAATCTTACATACTCATCATTGACGGAATTAACAACAATTTTTTTCCATATAGGTGACATTAAGAGTTTTATCCACTAATGCAGAAAAACATTCAGTTGCATTTAGCCAGACACAAAGAAACCCTGAATTGAAACTTGATTAGAAATTTCAACGATTTGATTTTAATCGTTAGATTCTTCTCCCCCTTATAGCCGACCGTCACGAGGTAGTCGTGAGATTTGAGGCAAACTCTTGAAGGTTGCGGATTCGAATCCCGCCTGGGTTCTCAATGTTTCTGACAAGCATCACACTCGTATAATAGTGAAGGGCTAAATCAAACTTTACTAACATAGTTCATACAAAATAAAGTCTACGAAAAGTTTATATTCTCCCCTTGTAATCTGAAAGATCACATTAGATCTTACATTGTTCTGTATATGAGAATAGAATAAAACTTTCACAACGTGTCTAATTTTAATTTATCATTCATATCTAATATAACCAGGATGTCTCGTAAAGTTAATTCTTCTATACGTACCAAATAACTGCTACAACCATAGATTCGAAATTTTTATATTTAAAATCTTCCCGTTCAACTATCAGTACAGAAATTACTACATTTTTCATTACTGTCTAGTGTCTAGAAATAGTCGGTATTATCGGTATGATTATCAGAGAATTTTTTATTTTACTAGTTGTCCATATCCATCTAATTGTGATACAACGCAGAATGTAAAATACGATCCTTTATCTGTTCAGGACGAGCGAAGTCATAGTGCTGTTACCGCCTTTATAATTAGTTTTATCTATTAATTAACAATTATATGTTTCGAAACATAACTTAAGTCTTTTTCTTGTGGAAATTTTCTCATTCCAAGTTTATATTGGTAAGCTAACCGAATGAAAAGAACCTGTCACATTAAGAGTTATCGCTCTAAAAACGACCTAATAAATCAAATTATCTTAAATCAGTTTCTTTTGCACGTACTTTTAATCAGGTGCTAGTCTAAATTCTTCCAAAGGAGAAAGCAGAGAAAATTGAAATGACTTGGTGCTGTCAGTCAACTGATTAAAAGCAGTCGGGTAATTCAAGGTCACTCAATTCAAATCTGAAATTAGTTTCTCTCTACTTCTTTGGTTGAGGGAACTTATATACTTTACAGACGAACGCACGGACAGACGAGCAAAATGACATTGAAAGGGGAACCGATAATTTGGGTACTCTAAATACAGCGAAAAGAATGCAAAGTAGTGACATCTGGCCTCAAAGTGTTTTGAATTCTTTTCTGAAAGGTTTTCATTCTTTTCATTTCAATTTAATCTTGCGATGTTTTATATATATATATATATATATATATATATATATATATATATACTTCTAGGTGGAGATTCACCCTTTGAGTCGTGGTGGAAGTGCTTGTTTAATAAATCTGACCCTAAATGCAAGGCATCAAGAAAAGGGACAGGTATGCCATTTGTACATCTTCAAATCCAGATATAATAGTTCTTAAAATAAGTTCGTAGAAGTTTCCATCATAAAATATAACAAAGGATGAAATTAATTTATTTGAAACCGAAACCACTGATTATGTATACGTACTTCTAACGCATTTTATTATTATTAGCAAATATGATTTGGTGTGTCCAAATTAGGTGATTCAGTTGGGAGACTTTGAAACGTTTTTTTTTCTTTCTGAAAATCTTCTCGCTTTATCGAAATTGTGAACATTGGAAAGCAATCCAATTAGTATTTCTTGTATTTGGATGGAAGGTGCTATTAGTTACCACCATTCTACCCAAAGTAATAAACTTAATAAAATTATAACGAGAAAAACGTTCTAGCGGATTTTGAGCTTACAAAGACAAACGGGGTAAGATGAGCTAACAAGCAAACATACTGATGGGGCAGAGAAAAGTTCTAAATTTCTTTCTTCCATCATGGTCAGAATATCAAAATATGTGCACATGCAAATTTTGCCAAATCGAGCGCAATTACTTTGGGAGATATAGATGGCATAATAGTCAGATGATTGTTTCTAAAGAGTGAAGGAAAAGTGTGGAAATACTCTTATATTTGTAAAATCCTGAAAGAAATGGAAAGCAAATACATATTAATAAATACTGGGTGGAAGGCGCTACATGTTGAAGGGTAAGTTCTTCAAGGCCACCATCTTCAAGTGATCCATATTGAATCTCGATTGGTTTTCTTAAATGGCAAGAGGATCGTGAAATATATCATTCTGGGCTAGAAGTTTACGGGAAACACATTTCTGAAGTCAGTTCTGCCGTAACTGTACTATTGTGAGAGATAATGGTGTGTGGCGTTAATATGGGCTAATAATACAATAGTCAGAAACCCTCCATTTTGTTTTGAAATAATGAAGGAATTGATACCTAAATGCATGTGACTCAAGGTCAGATTCAGCGGATGTTTCGCTTCTGCTGTGCACAACCTGTCTACGTTTGCATTTTACAAGCTCTTTCAAACTTAACCTTGGCTTCTGAGATCTTTCAACGCTTGTTTACCTCTCTCAATATTTAATTTATTGGATTCGACACTTACTAACGCATCCAATAATTTGTCAACTGTATCAAAAACCTGATACACCATCCTTTATAGGTTTATAATGAACACATATCAACGAAATAAATGAATTTGACTGTGTAATGAACTAATATTTATAGACTAATAAAACATGAATAAATAATGGGCACGAACTCAAGTATTTCCCTAACCAATAAATTCCATCTGAATGAACATAACCAAGTGAATATACAAAACTACATTATCAATCATGCAAATGAGTGTGACTTTCAACTTATCTAAATCCAGTTTAACAAAGAATAAGAGAGCAGTCTAAATACAGATGGTGTGTGTGTGTCAGGCGTCCAAAAGCAGGCCTCTTTATGCGCAGAGATGGATCTTGGAGTATAGAGCTTTGAAACCAGAGTTGTAGACGTTCGTTGACGGCGATATTGTTAAAGTCTTAGAATCACAGCGATATGGATATTGAACATGATCTATGTGTTCTTTCCCGTTCAATCTCTTGTATCTCCAACACACATGCTGTAAAATTTCAGGTCTATTTATTTGGAAGTTTGACTTACTGTTGATGACTACAACCAATCACAGTCCTTCTTGGGAGGAGTGACTAAGATCTTCTAATCCATTTGCAAGTCACTGATATTCTACACTTGCTTATCTGTCTCTAATCATCACTCGGTCGGCGATATCCGATCTAATTGGTTAGATGTAATATGATATTTAGTTTGCCTTGCTCTGAAACCCTATACGATATATGATCTTGTCATACTCTCTTATTTCGCGTTGCTCATGCAACGTGAATATGTAATACAATATGAGGATGAGATCTTGTTTCCTCTGTTCAACGTGACTCGAGCAACGTGACTCTGAAACCTGAGTCTCGGAGGAATATAATATTGTAGACTGAAACCGGATACTGTCTGATACAGAAGTGTCTGACATTGACAGAGGTTATGATGTTGCTTTGGAACAATATGTAAATTATCGTTCGTTGAAAGCTCACACTTACTGAATTGAAATACAGAAATGCAAATATTTCTAACTAATTCTTGGTTTGTGCCTCGGGTCTTAAACTTAAACATTTTACAATACATTCATATAGAACGAGATGAAAGCTTTCGAAACAAGTGTTACTTGTCGTTTTTCGCGGTTTGCCGAAAATTTATTATAGAACGTATAGGAAGTTTTTGAGAACGACTTGCTTGAGAAATAAATTGTGCGACAAAATTAGCCAATTTTACCCTATTACAGAATGAAGAAAAAAATACAGAGAAGAAAACATAAAAAGTACAAAAATGGATATTTTCACATATTTACATATGAACCATCAAGATTAAAGTGCATTTGCTTCACTTTATAACAGTGTACTGCTTAGTGTTTCGTGGGGGTGCTGAATAAGTGCTGAAGACTTCTTTGTTCGTTACTTCAATTTTCCCTATGAACACTTGTTTTGTTCTGAAACTCCACAAAAATTGATTATTGTGTTAAGTTTGTAGATGTGAATCACTGGTTATAACAGTGCTGTCCATTTCAGCGGGGGGTACACTTGTTATGCGATGTGACTGGGTCAGGAAAATTAAAATTTCACTTGCTGCGCATTCGGGAGTGTTTTAGTTACATGATGGCAATGTCTAGTAACTACCGTGATATTAGTACAAATCTCTAGGCGAATGGCTGGCTTGGTACCTTGACGACAGTCCACGTCCTCTAGGATCATCTCTGTTGTCCAAGGTGCTTGAACGATTCTGCTTTCAGAAGTTAACTAGAAGTTCTGCATAATTCCTATGGGGTGGTGGTCTTCATTGTAGAACTCAGCAAACAGAAGAAGGCCCATTGATCTGGATTTGAACCTGGCCTCATGGGTATGTTTCGAAGTATGTTTTTCAGCTTAATCCATGTGGGTGTGTATAAAAAATTGAAAGGGAAATAATCTAAACGTTATCCCTAAATTCACTAAAATTTGTTTAAAATCAGTAGTTTGAAATCTTTTCATTGCTAAATTCTATTTACTTTTTGCCATTAAATTGCTGAAAATATTTGAAGAAATAATTTTTCACAAGAAATGAAGAAAATATAGGAAAGAAATCATATTTACAAGAAAAAACAACGTAAATTAATTCAACTAACCTAACGAAGTTGAAAATCACGTAAGCATGATCAATAAATAGTTCACATTGCTACGTTCATGTTGAAGAAAATTCTAAATTATTTACGAATATTTACAAATCTATTTACTATATTGATGGTTACTTTCTAATGCCTAGTGTTCTTGACTTGTCTTTACTATTATTCTGCGTTTAAAAAATCACGGGTGAAAAATCTTTTAATTTCCATTTCATTAAAATACACGTTTATGTAAAGTATTATTTCTCGGGAAAGCATTGAGCTTTAAACGACGTGAGCGTGAATCTTTTTGAAAAAGTATTGAATCAAGAGACTCAGAGAGGGAGAGGGAGAGATAGTAGAAAAAGTGATATTGTCCGGTTGGTTTTTCTCTACCCTTGCGCATAGCATCATGTGGCTTCAAGGTCGTTTATGTATGCTTGTGCGGTGACGACACTTTGGCTTCTTTTAGCCAGTAGCGCTGTTGCCTAACGGGAAACGCTGTTGCCTCTTCCGCTATTCAGGAGATGTGCGTGTATTAGTGTATGTGATGAAAATTGCATCAATGCGAGGGGAGAATTCATCGATCCGCCGAGGTGGATGACGTTTTGTTTTGCCTCAATCGGTGCGGCACGGAAAACGAAAACGAAAGTGTTTGAAGAGTTTGAATGCTGCGAACTTTGTTAGGCCGGATTTGTTACGGCATGCAATGAAGAAAGTAAGAAATAATGTTTAGGTGTTTTATTTGGCCGTGTTCATATCGGTCTGGAAGGAAAAGAGAATCAAGCTCATGGCTATTGCATTTTGCTGTAAATAAGTGAAATTCAGCATTGATCTTTGGTGCGGTTAAGCTGTTACCTGTTTGAAATTGGCGAATTACTCTAAAACTTTGTCTTTGGAGTTGTGAAGGCCTATTACAAGTGAGTACAAAGGTAATTTGCTCGTGATAATTTTAAAAAAATACTGATGCATAAATTTTGTGAAATAAAGATATTTTAACTGAATGAATTTACTTTACTGTTTGAAATCATCATGGTTGGTTACGACAACTATCGAGTCCGGTGTACAGCTATTTCAAACGCATTGATTCATAAAAGATATACAATTTTTGGAAATTTCGACGAGGAATCATTTGAAAGGACGTTCGGGTATCTTAGAGTTGCCGAGATTCACACACACTTGTGCAACCTCGCACACAAGATAGAGTCTGAAGAAGATTTAGCTAGGAACTTATTACAAGTGTTAAATACTCTCTCTGCTGGTGTCCGTAGAAATTCATACGTGCAGGGCTGGAATTTGTATGTACATTTCGAAACTCATGAAGAATATATTAGATTCCTCTATATTTAAGGTGAATATGAATTTATTTCTGGCCTAATTTTGTTTAAAAAATACGGTTGTTTGAAAATTTTGTGTCTAATTCTGTACTATGTATGTATGTAAAGTATGCTGTGTTATATGTGTTCTAATATTTTGTTTCTTTTTTGTATAATTTTAGGTAAGTTCCGAGTTCAGAATTTTTATATTTGGTTTGAACTGCAACTATTTTGTTCGTCAATAGAGTTATTGGTATGCTTCGGATCTTGCCTGTTTACAAATGATTTCCCGGTATTTGGAGTGTAAAGTTGTAAGAAATTTAGAACTTTTCTGTTTTCACGAAACGAATGCTGTGATGTGCAGTAAACTTAAAAAGAAAATATGTGCAAAATATAGGATGTTAATATTTTTTAGATTTTCACACAAAAATGCGGTTGTGGCGTCGTGGGTGTTTGGTCTTGTTACTAAAATGAATCTTTGTTAATATATTATATGTGTCGATACCTAAATGCTTAACCAGGTTTTGCTTGTATCTACCATACGGCGAATGCAAGGATGGTATATGTATTTTTACTTCATTATTATTATCATTATACGGTTTACAGATGAAAAACAACGTATATAATGACAAATTTTGGTCTTCATTGTAACATTGTACTGAACTTGTGTATATTTCACAAGGATTCCGTTAGCATATTCTTTAAAAAAATCTTTTTTGAAAAAATAACTGAAATTTTCCTGGAACAAATATATGAATATCGTTTTCACTGCACTTGCGTGTTTGAAAATTTAGTAGCTTTACTTATTTTATGAGGGATTAAGCTCACTTTTTAAATATTTTAGTTAAATTACATTACTTTGAAATTTTCGCTTTTGATTTTTTCTTTAAAAAATTAGTGATTATTTAAAAAAAACTATACGATTGTCAATTTTCTATACGAAAATGAGGATCTAACATTTAGTTGTGCGTAAATAGCATTGCATCGGCAATGAACTATATCTAACCTAAATTTTCTCACAATAACTAACTGCTATTGAGTGTACCTATGAAGATGTCGGTTCAAATGACAATATTTCCATTTTTCTAGAAAAAAGTATGAGGTTCAATCTAATGCTTCGTCCATCGTGAATAATGGTCAGGTTCGTGTAATATCGATAAGTGTTTTACACTTTGTTCCATGTTTGCTCGTGTATTCAATTTCGTACGTGTTCGAATTTAATTCACGTAGAATTCTCGCTGGAATGGAAAAATCTGTTGGTAAATATCTTGAAAACATTAGCCCCAGGTGCCAAAGAAAATATCAGTACTTTCTGGTCAGGATAAAACTTAAGTACTTTTCCTGTGCTTAATAACCTACGCCCGTTGGTCTCCAATCTATGGTACAGTTTTTGTTCTGCGTACTTTCAGGATTCGTTTATAATATTCAGTTGTTGGTTGAATGATGGCGTATGTGAAGGGTTTTTTACAATGTTGTCTAGTAATAGTCTCGGTTCGAAACTATGTAAAAGACAGAACGATGACATCCCGAATGTGGTATGGATTGAATTGTTTAGGTAGAAAGTAATATGGCTTACGAATTCGTGCCATGATTCACCAGTTTCGGATGTGAGGTTGCGAAGAGCTGATTTAAATGTCCCGACACTACGTTCTATATGAGATAGTGACCTTGTACTTGTGCGTATTTCAACATAATTCCGAGATTTTCACAGTACTTTTGAAAGTCTGAAGACGTGTGCAAAGACAACTAAAGAGATGGAAGTCCGTAAAATTGAAGTATGTTCTGTTATAAGAAGTTTATGGTAGTAGGGGTTTTCAAATCGGTGACTGCTTTTTCAATCAAATACCTTGTGCTTCTATCTTAGCAAAGTATGACGTATTTGAATTTTGACTTCAGAGAACTAATTATGACACCTGTAGAGTACATCACAATTTCAGAAAATGGAGTCTTGATGGAGAAAGACATCAGAGTAGGAATGTAACTTTCTTTTGTTCTCTTTGATACCTGTCGAATGAGACATTTTTGCAACCAATTCTTTAACTCTACGCGAGTGTTGAGGATATATGCTTTTGAAGTTAGTAATTTTAGCGTTTTGTCAAATTTGTAATGTACTGGTTTGTGGAAGTATTCGAAAGTTTTGTTTACTAATGACTGAGGAATACACAATAAATGTTTGTCTAGGTTAGCAAATCGAAATATTTTGTATATTTTGTCACTTTTCAATATAAAACAACAGGCTTGGCGAATTACACTTGGGTTTTTGGATAGTTTCCCTGAAAGATGGTCGTAAATGGGTCCAAAACTGGGTCTGATTTTTGCAACTGAATAATATCCTTAAATTTGGATATACTTTTGACATCGTTTCACTCGTCAGGTTTTGTAAAACTAATTTTCCCCTGAAAAAATAATTCATGATCTGGGTGATCGTAATTCATTTTTGACGAATCGTTCACATATCGAGTTAGCCAATCTGAATGTTTTTTCCTGATAGGATAAATATAATTTCAAAATGATATTAAATTATTTTAGAGAGCAGACATTCTATAATTGCTGATTTCTTTTGTACTTTCTGAAATAAATCACAAGGCTGGGAGTCAGACAAAATTGTAAAGAATCTCTCTAAAAGATAACAATGAAAGTATTTTAAAGCCATAGTAAGACTTTTCAATTCTTTGATATGTATTGGTTGTGTTAAAAATGACTGGGGGATTTTTCGTGAAAAAAAAAATGAATTGGTTTCCAGTTCTCTTCTAAGTCTGGGTTTGCGGTACTTTAGCAACTTTCTAAAGCTGAAGCAGCGGTGTGCGAAGATGAATCGGCATTCAAGCGAAGATAGTCTTTTTCGCTGTACAGCGCTCATACCTTTGTTGATAATGCCTCTTTTTTAGTCTCTCGAAACACTCTGTATGTTCCAAAGTCGACTGACATTTTGTAGTTTTGTGAATTAATTGGTACAAAGGCAAAACGATTTGTGAGTAACGTTTACAGTAACTGCGAACATTTGAGGTAGGACTGAGGAATGACCTTAACATTTTTGGTGTTGTTGGTAATTTAAAATTTTGAATTGCACTAATTGTTTTGGGTGAAAGGCTTATGCCCTTATCGCAGATGGCGTGTCCAAGCCCTAAAATTTCTATTTCTAGAATTTTGACTTTGGGCAAGGAAAATCTTAATCCGACTTCTCTCATTTTTTGAAACAAATATTTTAGAATTTTTGGCATCTCATAAGGATCATTTACGCTGATTAATATATTGTCCAAACATGATGCTATATTTTGATTATAAATATTTGCCAGAGCAGTGGATAAAATACTGTTAAAAATTGAAGGTGCGGTACAAAGTCCTAGCGGTAAGCGAGTATAGGAAAATGTCCCTAAATGCAGTATGGAAAATGCTGTTAAGTCCTGGTAATCTTCAGTGAGCTCGATACAGTGAAAATAACCGGCGACATCGAATTTCTCATAGTAAACCTGCCAACATTTTTCGTTATTACGTCTTGTAGTAGTTCTAAAGAAGAGAATATATATGAGATACATTTATTTAATCTACGATAGTCTCTAACCGCTCTTATGATATTGTCTGGTTTTACCAAGAACATAGTGGGATTAATCCACGAGGATTCCGATCTTTTTATCATGTCTTGATTCAATGAAAGGTTGAGGTGATTGTTCACTTTCTCTTGCATTGAATAGGTATTGTTCACTTAGTACTTCTTAGCACGATATCATTAATGTTCTCTGAGTAATATGCAATGTTGATAATGCTTTACTTTCCCAGTACGATCTTTCGTCTACATAAAAGTGTCTGCATATTGGTAACTGAGCTATAGTATTTATTTAACTGAGCTATCTTCTGGAACATCATTACCTATTTTAATTTGACTGGAATCGAACAGAGATCTGTCCTCCTGTAAGAATTTTAATTCTTCCTGAGACATTCCCTTAGCGTCTTACGTACCATAGCTTGTAGATGGAAAAATGGCGCCTTGTTGTGCCATACCTAATCACGTATGTTTTGGTAAGACTACTTTCCTTGTATTTGGATTGGTTATTTCTAGCATAAAATAGTCTGATAGTAAAGCTCTAGGAGCTGGATGTTATGTTTTTGCAGTAATGACTTATAAAATTCGAGGATATTTTCGGAACCGGTCTTTTGAAACATTAATTTCAATGGTACAATAGTTTTGCTACCTGGCCTAAGATAAATTCTCATAGGTATCACATAATAAGACTGTGTATTACTTTCGACTTCTGAAGCTATGAAATGTGAAAGATTACAAAATTTCGAATTTTCTTGTTCATCAAACTTTTGGTGCACTCTGCCAAAATGTTGCAATGTTAAAGTTTTACGTTCCAAATCCATTTTACAACTTTGTGATTTGACTTTAAGCACTATGCAGTTGGGTTGTTGAAAAAGAAACACAGATATGTATTTCATCATCTCAGATATGGAATTTAGTAGCATATAGAGAGTATTTTCATTACGGAATGACTATTGGCAAGGAGCATGTAGAAGTTTTGTGGGCCATCTCCCCGTTAGACAGACCTTTTCACGATGCCGGTCTAACTCTCAACATAGCACATGAATCACCACAGAGTGAGGTTAGTGCTGTTTTCGGATTGGTTTCATTTCGTATAAAAAGAAACAACTTGAAGTTTCTTAACCATTTCGAGAATATAGTAAATGAAAAACTGAGAGGAATTATTTAGAAGAACAAAAAGGAAAAGTATAATTCTTTAAAAAGCATTTAAAAACCAGTAACCTTTCTGGGATTCCAACCAAGGTCTGGTATCCGATGCTTTCACCATTACACCAAGTCGGCAACTCTTCATCCGTTGTCTTGCATTCTTGTTTAAGCTTCACGTGGGTCCCACAATGAATATCCCACCGACATAATTCCTAATCCGAGCCATTCAACACGTGATGGGAAATCATCACATCGTGGAGAAAGCGCCAGGGCAGTGACGGTACCACGGGGGCGAGGTGGGGTGCCAGGCTAAAAGAATATCTTTGTCTCTCCTTCCTTCCCGAACTGCTTTTGCGACTATATTAAGATCGGTCATAATATCTATCTGAAATCTAGAATTAAGAATAATATTATGATAAGTACACAAAGCAGCAAATCTTCAAGATGAAATATCTTAGCTCAATAACAAACCTTTGAAAATAGAAATATCAAATCCTCTACGAAGAAAATTGCATATCTGAAACAGCTATATTTTACCATTTGTCGGGAACAGTATGCTTCACAAATTTGAGAAAGCGAATTTTGTATGCGAGAATTACACTTTTAAGTACAAATCATCTAATACATATACACTCCCACCGGGAAACCTCCAGCAAGCATGTAGAAGACAATTTTTGTACTTTTAGCCTAACTAAAGCTGGGGAGAAATCTATAAAGCATACCTACGAAACATCAGCTACGTCAAAGTGATATACAAGAAATATATTTGCATTTTGAAGCGATGCACTTTGAAGCTAACATGCAATGCAAGAAATAAGCCCCTGAGGCTTCAGCCAGGTTTGTGTCGTTTTAACGAAACACTGCCTAGTAATAGAAATACCAAAACTGAATTAACTGTAAATAAGTAGGTGTCAAAAAGTTGACAAAATATAGAGGCCACTGTAGAGGCTAACATAACTTTAAAATCGAATTTCATGCACCACCCGAAAAGAAGAAAAATATATGAAACAAACGCTACAATAACCAGTGTTCGCAGAAATGCCGAGAATTTTTCCTGGTGCCTGAGGAATTTATCCCCGGTTGTTGATTCTAAATGTCTTCTCAACCGGGAGAAAATATTTGTATTTTTACCCAGATAGGCAGTAAGTGAAAACTTATAAGCTACCACTAGTTTAAGGAACCTTCTTCCTTAATTTATAACAATTCGAACACTGCAAACAACTACAGAAAACACAAGAAAGAAGAAAACCCAAACGTACGAATACAAGTGCGACTCTTTTAGAATTAAAACCATATCAGTTGCACAGAACATCAGGTAGCACTGAGGAAATCATTGTTAAGATAATGTTTATGTCAATTACTCCGCCAATGGAGAATCCAATTAAACTTATCTCCTAAACAAACGTAAAACAAAAGAAAGTATTGAATCACTGACTCTTTATAAAGACAAAAAAGAAAAAGAAAATAGGCTGAGTGTCTACAAAAATAAATAGAAAAATAACGTTAAAAACGCTATAGAGAAAATTTAAATTCGGAAAGAGCTGAATTGCATCTTGCAATAGCAGAAAGAAAGGCCTCTTTTTAGAGCGGATTTCCATCGGAATGAAGATGGGAATTTTCTATTCGAAAATAAATATGTGGCCTAAGTTAAATCTTTTCGATGTAAATGTAATGCCCCCTTTTTTATGAACATACAATCGTACTCCATCGGAATTTTTCACTCTCTTGAAAAGAAATTTATATTTCGAAACTTGAAAACACTTTGGGTGCTCAGCAAAAATATTACCTTTCTATTTGACTCACACACGAAAAAAAAAAGTGAAAATAGAACCCAAACAAAACTTAATATTCTCCCATGAAAAGTTTGTTTAAACTAATTATTGTCAAACAATGAAAATTCTATAGAGCTCCTAAGCAAGAATAGAGCCCATGTTCCTATATTTTTAAGCCCTACAGTCTAAATATCACGCTTTGCGGCCTACCAGAAAGCGTTCTTGTCCAAGGTCGAAAAAGAATCTGTCAGATCATTAGTTATCAACAGCGACCTAATAAATCAAAATATCTCAAATCTGTTTCTTTCTACGTGCTAGCCAAAATTCTTACAAATGACTGACGTGTAAAATGAGATGAGATGAGATGACGGTTTATTAGATTAAAAAAGACTGACTTGGTGCTGTCAGTCAACCGATTAAAAAATACCAGATAATTCAAGGTTCCTCAATTCGAATCTCAAATCAGTTTCTCTTCACTTCTTTAGTTGAGGGTACTTGCCTACGTCACAAACTGACGAACAGAGAGACAGGCGGGCAAAAGGAAACTGATGGGGAACAAAAAATTCTGATCCTCTACATACTCGTACAACGTAAGGAATGCAAAGTAGTGACATATGGTCTCAAACTTTTCTTAATTCTTTTGTGATTTTTTAATTTTTTCCCCTTTAACTTAATTTTACGATGATTTATAATTTGCATATTCATTTCCAGGTAGAGGTACATTCGGCAACAGGGGGTTCTGTTTCTTTAATCGAGAACACCCTCAATGCTTGCGAAGTAGAAAAGGTATGACACTTGTACATCATCAACATTTAATTCAAATGAAGATATATTAGCTCTAATAGAATTATCCTAAAGGTTTCCATCATAAAATATTACAAAGGAGAAAATTATGTATATATCTATATATTAGGTAAATATTAGAAACCTATTTCTAAACGAAACCATTGATTAGGTATATTATTTCTAAGTCATTATGTTATTTTGAGCTAATATGACTCGGTGTGTCACAATTTTGTAATTACGTTAAGAGTTGTTAATACCAAATTTGTTGTTTTTCTTAATTTTCCAAAAAAAGTACTCGCATTATCGAAAATGTGAAAATTAAGAAACAATTCAATAAGTATTTCTTGTATTTCGACGGAAG
>JAGDQP010040873.1:0-17129 GCA_022664845.1 Lepisma saccharinum | reverse complement strand
TCCAAAATGCGAATAAGGTTGAAAATATTTTCAACGTTGAACCTCTTATGATATTCACAAGTTGTAATATTGCGTTACGAACTTTACAAATGATTTTAATCATCTCTTGTAGGGATGAAAAATATCTCATAAACTGACGTAGTGCCATTTGGAATAAAAACAAAAGTGTACGCCAGGTTAACAACACTGATAACCCGATGATATCAAATTCTAACTTACAATATCTACACTATTGATACAGATCAACTCTTTAAAATGTAATTTTACTATCGTATCGTGTGTGTGAGGTTTTTTTTTTTTATTTAATTAATCGTGAAATATTCAATTTTGTCTACCATTGTATTAAGCCTATTTTGGACTCGAAGTTGAACCCGTGAGAAAACGAATCAGAGTTTCAACCTTGTGAAAAATGATTTTTCTCTCCTGTTTCGGTGTACATATAGTTCGTTTGGAAGCCCCCTGTATAGACCAGAAGTGTATTAGACAATTTTATATGCTAAAGCAAGACGTGTGCAAGCTATGCTATACTGCATCTCATCATCTGGAAGAAAGTTTTTTGCACCCCTGGTAAGGAATATTACTTTAACTGGATTGGCAATTTGTTATTCATTTGACTTTGTTCAATTAGTGTCAAATATAGTAAGTATGTCGTCTTAGAAGATTGGGCATGCAAACCGTTTATTACAAAGAAACCGATGATAATTCGTAAAGTAGAAAATTTGTGGATGGAAACACGATGCCTGCCGAAGCAGCAGATTGGTTTCACCCTTGTCGGGGAAGGTCGGATGAAAACACAAGCGGCGACTGCAGATGCAGACAACACTTGCATTAGCCAGATTTTAGTACGTAGTAAAATGATTAATACCTCCAAATGCTGCTCGTAGTTAGTCCCAAAATTAATCACGCGACCTCTAATGTAATATATTAAAATAGGTCAGGAATTACAAAATATTGCTAGCCCCGTCCTGCGGTTTTATCTCATAGTCATAGGCGTGTTACTGGACGAGTTCCCAGGTTGGATTGGGTCATCAGATATGTTGAGTTTTGTAATGAAAACAGGAGATAACCCAGTGCTCAACCGCGAATTAATATGCTTAATGTTGGCACGTACGTTTAGGGAACTCAAAGTGTCATATATGAGCTGGCCAGTATAAAATTTTATTTTCTGTTTGAGAAACAATGACAGCCTTATACATGTGAACGTTTCTGTTATACACTGTAAAAAAGAACATGATAGTAACTTCCACAGTGTCTGACTAAAGGCTGACAATATGAGAATACTTACAGAAGTCATAATGCGTCCACGAAGAATGTGACAGATTGCAAATCTGAACAAAGGAAGGAATCAAAGTAATACATTTACAATGCGAAATGCAAAGCATCATCATAACTTCATTGAAAGTATTGCATCTGGATGTACTGTTTTACGGTGTGAAATGCACATCCAATCGTACTATGTAGAATGTATTTATTTTATAGTTCATGATTAAGTAAATACAATCTTCTGAAAGTTCAATAGTTCCTAATTGTTTAGGAAGAAAAGACAGTTAGTTACCTTAAGAACAGTAGACGATCCCTACATAGCAGAGTACATCCATGGGACGTCCCATTTAGATCCCATTAACGTCAGATGTCTCAAGCTCCCATAGCGATGTCCGTGGGATAACTCTGTGGGCAATACAAACAGTTCATCCCGTATGGAGGTCCCCTGGATGTCCCCCGGAAAGCCGTGCGGGATTACCTACCTGGAATTTCTATAAATTAAATCGACATTACTATTATTATTATTTAATTAATTATAACTATACGAAGGATATGCTTTCGTATAGTTATACGAAGGATTAATTATAACTATACGTCCCATGGATGTAAACGGGACTTAAACAGGACTTCCTACGGACGTCCCGATATCCTGCCAGGAGATCCGTCAGATGTCCCTGGGACGTCATTTTGCTATGTGGGTCAGTACCTATAGGAAGCAGACAATTGTTCGTCATCATGATCAATATTGGCAATTCAAAAAAAAAAAAAGTTTCAGTTGAGACAATAATAGCTTTTCAGCCCTCTTTGACCCAAAGTTTCTTGCAGTGTAAACCGACGGTGGCTTTCCATTGCCTACCATCAGATGAAGATGATATACTAAGGACGGGTCTGATGCTCGAAGTGGGCTCTGAACTACGTGTATTCCCACCGAGCATCGAACCTGTAATTCCTTGATTATAAGGCAACGAGTGTCACCACTCACCCACTAAGTGTACTTAAACAAACGGATGCGATATTCGGAAACAAACTAATCTTCTGAATTAATCATCTTCTCACTGACATGAGAAGTAGGATTAAATGTTTTTAAACCTATTTGATGACGTAATGTATTTTTATTCAAAATAAGAACGAAGGAATGTGAAGTAAAACATAAAATGTTGTTTTGGAATTTCAACCTGATTCCAAAATCCGAATATAAGCTTATTAATGCAGCTATTACTACAGAACCCAAGACGAGAGAGAGAAAATAGTCTCTTGCGACTCAAAGTACAAATAGGTGTCATAGAACTGTAGAATACTTCCATTAAAAAGATTTAAAAAACACAAACAAAAGCTTTGTGATGAAATTTCAATATTATCTGTTCAAGATTAAAGAGATGAAAATGACTGGGAAGCGGCATTTTCAAGAAATTTGAACTTAAAAGAACCCATAAATAAAAACAATTGTTAAACTGCATTTTAAGTGTAATAATTTCATCAATATTAAATACGTAAAGGGCTCTGACATGATGCAGATATTAGATGAATTTCATTAAGTTCACTTTGAATATTTCTAAATTTAAAATCAAGCCAAAATGTGGTTGAAAATTGTCAACTTTAAACAAAATGGTGAGAAATGTACAACTGCAATATTAATCAAAATTCTGGCTAACATTGCGAAACTAAATTGATACAATTTTTTTAGTTGGAATTTGTACATGAAAAACGTGGAAACGATAAAGCCTTTGGATATTTGCTGTCAGAATAATTGTTTTATAAAAACACATTTGCAGCAGCTGGCAAAACACAATATTAGACCATTAATATGTTTATGTAAGGATTGAAAATAAAAAAAGATCAACAAAACTTTCCCGTTTTTATTGTATAGAATTTCTTCCAGTCTTGAGTTATATTTATTGTTAAGAGATATTGCTAGGAAGCGTTAAGTTGATCGATTTAATTATTATTTTAGGATGAGGATGAACACGAGTTGGATCCTTGGGCTGGATTTTCCTATACTATTGATTCGGAAACAGGTAAGTTGGAATCTGGTGTAATTTATTTTATTCGTTTCTTTTCATATTGAATAAGGAAAGAGTATATTTCGAATATATGAACACTCGAGTGGATGTCTAGGATTAGATGTGTTCGATATATCGATTTTTATATTAAAATATCGATATGTCGAATATCGTTATCCAATTATATTTGGATACGATTGATCAATTTCTAGCGCTTTTTCTATATATCGGGCGCTCGGTGTTCTACAATATTGATATATCGATATTGACAAAAATCGATATATGGAATATCGTTATTGAATTATATTTTGATTTAACTGTTGTTCAATTTCCAAAAAATTTTCGATATGAAAAATTCTATTTTCAACCTTTTTTTAATATGAACCGTGTGTTGTGCTTCGATATTCAATATATCGATCGCTCTTCGGTTTGCTAGAGATAATCGATGTTACGTACTGAAATTCGAAAATAGTAGACCTAGATTTGTAAGTATTGTATGATTTAGTAAGAACTAGTGCGAACTAAAGTGGCTACTGCGTACGTCATTCCAGTTTATAAGTATTCTGCGAGTATGTTTGATAACTTAGGTCCTGAAAATTATTTACGTCTGTAATTACGGCGACACTTAGAGCACTATGATTGCCAGTTCCTCAAATTAAAAGCAGAATCCAAGCGGAAAAACCTTCTCTTAATAGTGTCAGTGTTATCAGTTTTGGTTCTACAAGGTTCGACAATTATATAATGAGACGTGACTTTATGGAGTGGAACAGATCGGAAATAATTCAATAAAATATGTAACTGATTCAAAATACATCCCTTCTGTATCGATATAGTGAGTTGCGTGGTCTAGGCAAGAATGGAACGACCTCTGCGCATCCTCGAGTATTGCAAGGACTTGAAGTTATTGGATGTGTTTAACGTCTTGGATAATATTTCCTGTCAGTGATAATTTAATTTTGGAACTAGAAAATAATGATAATGAACCAATAAAAGGAACGGTACTGTTACGTCACTGGGACTAACTGCTAAACAGGGAAAGTAAAATGTTAGACTAACTCGCGCTTAAATAGTAAAATCATATCAGTTTATTGAAAGGGTTTGAAAGAAAAAATGTTTCATACATTGTAATATGAAAAGAAAATATCCACTTTCGTTCGCAATGCAAAAGGTTGTACGTTATCTGAACATTTAGAAGACTGGATTGTGTTTTAAAACCCGTTAGAAAGGGAGATACTTTTCCCGAAAGGAACAAGGAATTGATTAGCATTGGACTTCTTTGCAGTGTAGGGGTAAATTATATTTTGCTAAATGCGTCTTGTGCTTGTGACTGCAATAGTAACGGATTGATTGAGTTCATTAATAAATGCATAAGCATCATGATAGTGCAAGTTTCGAAATTAACAAGAACATTATCCTATGGACTTTGATGTGTATGTTGAACGACATTTCGTAAGCTGTCTGTTTTATTATCAAGTTAAAATAATTAAAACACTTCCTGATTTTGACATGCATTTTTGTTCAAAGAAAGAAAAAAGTGATATTAGTGAAGTGAAAGATTTTTTAAGTAAAATATACCAACTCCCAACTCTGATGAGAGACGACAGCGTAACTCTTCAAAAAGACTCAGTTGTAAAGTTCTCTAATGTAAAATTGTTAGGTAGAAATAAGTTAATAGAACCTTTTTAATTTGTTACCCGAAGCATTCAATAAAAGCAAATTAACGAAAAAACTTGACATTGACAAGAAACGTAAAAATTACCTTTATTAGTAGCAAAGTCAAAATTTGAATATTTCGGCCATCTACCCGTCGTCAAATCAAGTTTTAAAACTTAACGGGATGTAAACAACAGAGACATCTTGCGCCTTATTCCTGATTTACTATTACCACCAACAGGCCATCTATTAATATTTTACAATTATGAATTTTACTCTGTACATAAAAGATCACTGAACAAAATTTGTTTCTTGGGTTTTGGCCATGCGTTTAAAATCAATTACCGAATTGTAGGAGGCTATTTTTTCAACTTCCTGTGAACTGTGAGCAGTGATTCTGCCAGCTCCCCTCCTCCTGTGGGGGCTGTCACCCCTATACTTAAGCTCATCGCCAACTTTAAAATTTTTTATGGTAAAAAATCGATAGAAACCGTGCAAAATTTCAGTTACACCCTCCCAATTTTGACTTTCTACCCTCCTTCCCAACTGAAAATCCTGGTGGTACCCCCGACTGTAAGAAAGAGAAGAAGAATGACAGTGCTGAGCGATTTAACACAAAGTTCCGTTTGCGAATGTGTAGTCAGTTTGCGAATATCGAAACCAAAGAGCAATCTTAATTTCCCAAATGAATCAGAAAACTCTGAGTACTTTTCTTTTTAAAATGTAGACAGTGAACGTGTAAGAGCTTTGTTCACTCACATCAATAACAACTTGATGTTACTGAGTTCTGGAACCATAAAGGAGTCTTGCTATGAAAGTTCATGGAGGCTTGAGTATTTGAAAGGCTTATTTAACGAGTGTGTGTGCAATTTCGATTACAGTTTCGTTTAGATGTGTACAAAACTGAACTCACAGCTCAGCGACTTAGCACTCAGGCGACACCTTTTGTATATATGAAAATATTGTTGTTACTTCGTTTTCTTTCTGCAGCTCATTGGAGGTAGAAAAAGAAAATATCTTCCGTAAAGTACTGACGAAAACAACTCAGAAGTTGTCCGATCAGTAGGAACCTATCTGCTAACTCCGACTTTACTTCCATTCAGGCTTGCTTCACGGATTTCTGGCATATTTTTAAGTATTGGTTGCATTTTCTGTCGTTCGTCTGAGAATGAATTTATTTTGATTTGAAACGTAGAAACTATGCGATTATCATTCGAAGACATCTCAGTAGATAATTTGAAATAAATTTGTTTGTGACAACATGAGAAAAGGTTACATCTGTTGAGTGAAGAGAAGTAACAGAAGATATGATATTTGAATTTCATTTCATCAGTTTCTGATTTCAACTTCCCGTTCTATGTTAACAAAATCCTTACAAAATTGTAGACCTTCTTTTAATTTCATTTTGTTTGTGTGTAACTCAGCCTAGAGCCTCAACCAAAGCCGGTAGAGAGAAACAGATTTCAGATTTAAAATCAGTGCCATCTATCTAAAATTATCTGGCGTTTGTAATGTGGTGACGCTATACTGCAGGTCCTTTTAGCAGAATTAGCTTCTCCCATTTTAAGCCTTGAACGTTTGTTTACCTCTGTGAAACTGAGCATACCACACTTGGATTTGTACTATTTATTTTAACTTCACTTCAGCTAACAACGGTCACTCATAATAATGCTCAAGTTGCCGCTACAACCTATCTGTACGGTACTTTTATACTATGTTCACTTCAGAACGATTGAACGGATTCAAACTTCGAATTGGAATGTATGTACTACACTCTACTGTCAACACGATAATTTATTTTTAAACATTAGTAATGGGCCACAAATGGCCAGAACAAAATGAAAGGAGTTCTCAAAAAAAATTTGGAGTCACTCTAATTTTGAATTTATTTTAAGCCCTCTAGGCAACTTTGTCTCAGGCCGAATGTATGATGATGAGAGAATGGGTAGAATGAAGAAAGTGGGAGGAAGGAAGAGAACTCCGAGAAAAAAAACACGCGCCAGAGGTGAGGGCTCTACTACTGAGCCACCACGGCTCAAAGAATTTGTTAACATAACCGGGACTTGAACCGCTGACCTTCCTAGGGATCACCCTAAGTTTATACCATAAATTTTTGCTTTTTATTCACGAAGTCTCCGGTTAGCTACGTTTTCATTTCGGATTTTACTTTTTGTATGGTTGGATGATGATTCCTTTTGAATCGCTTTCATGTCATACTTTTCAATGAGTTCTTCAGCGGAGGTGGTATCCCGTCCTCTTTAAACTCTTCTTCTGAATTCAAATTCACAATAATGGCCGTGAGAAAAAAAAAATAAAAAAAAAATTGAACAAATTTACATCAAAATTACAGAAAGAAAATGATAACGTTACGGCGAAACGTCTTGTAAATTAAATTAGGAAAAAATATGCGTATCGTGTACTTAATTGTTAAACAGATTTTCAGCATTTTCAGGTATGTTGATACCCTGTTTGTGTGCTTTTAAAAGAAGAATATGTAGATTACAACTGTCCTTTAAGCTGTTAGAGTGATAAAATATTATATTTAAAGAAATACACTAACAATAACAAAAATTGCAAGAGCTTTTGACGCAGTTCATGTTTAAATTTTTCGATCCTATTTCGTGTATGTGATAAGTAAGTTTCTTTCCAGTGAAATGGTTAATTGACACCCATATTCGCGCCACTACAAGGGAAGTCAATTAGAAATCTGATTTTAGTTCTGTTTAGTTTGTGATCGTACAACTAGTGTGTGTTTGGAATAGAATTTGCTTTTCTGTGGAGAGGAGGTCGAAGTTTTGTGTTAGAGTTGAAGACGTAAGGGTTAACATTCTGTTATTTGTAATCTACTGCGATTGTATTCTGTTGGCACTCGTATTCTGATGTAAATTTTTTATTGAATCGTTTGGATGAAACGAACGTTGATTCATGTCACAGTGGTGATTGGGGATCTGCCAACACAGATGTTCTATGCATGCATGAGTGGGAGACTGTCAGTTAAAGATTCAATGCTGTTTCCTTTCCTACTAAAAGAATATGTATACGTCACCAGGACCAAGATTGATATATCTTATACAGCATTTATTTATGTTGTCTGTGTGGCTTTAAAATAAAAAAAAAATATAGTGGTTCATTACAGCACTATCACTTGAATTTGTTTGAAAATTTTCACGAAGGTTGCAAGTTGTAAATTTGTGAGGTTTGAGATACAAGTCAGGTGACAGATAAAGTTGTGATCGCTAGTTTGTTTTTTCACATCTTCAGTTGGAAGTAATTTTTTTTACAAGAAATTATAACTTTAAAATATTCTTTCAAAGTTGTTTCTCTACACGGCAAAATGTAAACATAACGGACCTATGGGAATAACCGTAGTCTAGTAGAATATCTTTCGCTTACCAACATGTACACGTGTTGCATCTATTTTCCCATTATCTCTGAGAAGGTGACGACAAGTAAAGCGAAATGTTCGTTAGATATATGAAACACTACCAGATCACGATAATCTCGGGAGCTTTAGTGTTACATGTTATGTGCTTTTAAAAAACGGAACAGAAAGGTTTTGTATCATACAAACTAACTGTAAATGATTTAAAAAGAAATCTTATCAGTTTTATGTTGAAAATTTGCCATTTAGCAAACTTGTCTTCTGTAAACAATATGGAAGAAATAAGAAAGAAAAAAAAAGATATTATCACGAAGTTCTATGAGGCATACTGAATAAACCGTTGCAATTTTCGTTAGTATTACTAAAGCAAAATGTTCTTATGCTATATGCTACACAATGCGGTAATTGAATTGTGTAGAAGCCATTAGATATTATTGTGTATATCATAACAATTTACAAAGTAAAATAAATATTGGTAAACCAAATAAATACAAAAATTCACAATTTTTTTTTTTTAGAACGGAAAGTTGCAGACATTTCACAAGAACAAAGAGATATTTTTTATGTATATACTTTTTTTCTGTGGTGTATCACAACACTAGACTCTGCTTGTAAATGAGTTATGTATTGATCTTTTTTTTATATATATATATACTGATAAATTTGCAAAATACAAAACAGTGAAACGAAAACCATAAATAAATATCATATCTTTGAATCATTTCCTGTCAAGAAAACCAATTCTGCATATGTATACTTGAAGAGAGACTTGTGTATGAAAGCACTAATACCTGTATCTGTGGATACGCTTAAGTGGTCCTTTCTTTCCGCGCAAGAGATGATGACTTGTCATTTTTTTTTTGTAGTTGTAGATGGGAGTTGATAGAAGGCTTCTGAAGTGTATTGCTGCGCTAGACAGATCTTTCACAAACTTTTCTCTGACGTTGCATTCATTACATAGATATCTTATGTTTTCAGTTTTCCGAGTTTTCATGTAACGTGTTGTATACCATATCTAAAACCATCCCTGTAACATTGCTCCAAGTTTTCCTTTGTGTAAAACATTTTGCCGGCGTAGAGGAGGGGGAATTCATATCGCTTATGTAGAGTGTTCACCCCACAGCCTAAAAAAAAGGACCAAGTGACGGCACCAGCACTGACAGCATTTGATCATTAGTCATAAACTTGCCAGAGTCTGGATTCCATTTTTCTATTGTGTTCTTATTAACCAAACCCCCCAGGTTCCATTAATCTTAGCAGAAGGCTTTGTAGGAGGCAGTCTGGAGCGTTAAACCATAAAAGCAGATATGCAGCAGAACACAACGTGGGTCAAAATTTTTTTTTTATGTATATTGTTTATGGGGTATCCATGTTCTTTTCTCATGAATCTAAAAGCAGCATGAGGTAGGAGAAACTCGAGTATGCAGAGATGCAGCTTCACATTAGAAGAGCAGACAGAAAGGGTAAATGAAATCTTCATTGAACTTATCACGTATACTAACAAGTTATATAATACTGCATTTGTAACCTTCGTTTTTTTTTCTTTCTTCCTGAAATTTATTTTAAAATAATTGTAACTCTCTCGGGAGAGAAGAGAATAGAACGAAAAGATCTGTTTCATGTGGAATTTTTGTCAAAATAACGATTAATGGAATGTCAGTCAAAAAGATGATGGATGGTACATTTTTTCTTGACTTCCATTGTAAACATGTTACCTGAAGGAGATGGTAAAGCATCTTTGTAGCATAAAGATTGGACTTTTCGGAACAAAAGTCAAATATTACTGAATTCTGCTAATCGGTAGCTGTAGGAAGGAAAGAAAAAGTTAACGTTGCTCTTCCCTCTTGTCCCGATTTCCATCGAAGAAAAACACACAATAAGTGGACGCCATCATTGTGTGTGTGTTATTGTACTGACTTCTCTGCTGCTAGTCACTTCCTTCTGACCAAGTCATACTGAGAAAGCTTTATATATATATATATTTGTAACGTTAGCACTGTTCAATTGGACGGAAGCCATAGAAAGAAAAAAACTGCTTTCTATTCTTTAGGACAGAACGAAAGAATCAAAATCCTCTCCTGAAATATCTTGCTTCTTTTAATTATGGTTTAGCTTCTAACTGAATGATAGAAAGAAATTTCCGACTACATGCTTGTTATTATAGTAACGTTTGTTATTACCGTATTATATTTACTGTCGGAATTAGATTTAATCTTTAAAGAGAGAGGAGAAGTTTATGGATTAAAAAATATATACAGTCGATATATTACCGGTGTTATACAGTACATTCTAGTGTAACAATACACATGTAACGGTGTTAAAAGCGAAACAAGAAAGAATGCAAATAGCTGAGGAATCTTTTAAGTAAGATTTAAAAAGATTGATGGTTTCCAATCTCTCTCCAATCACACTTTTATCTTGGTTCTTAAAACATGGCCGAACCTCATTGATTACATTTCTAAAGAAGAAAATGGCACCCTGGCGCTGCCTCGATTGTGGGAGAGGGGAATCCTGCATGGCAGTGGATGCAAAACCATAATTAGCAGTTATAGGTTAAGCAGACGAAAAGTTCGAAAGTAGCTTGGATTAACAATAATTTCTTTTTCAAATAATTCGTTATAGTGTGATTATTTTAAGCTATTTGTCACAGCAGTATTTCAACGAATTTGTACCTTATTTGAGAGCAATACTACAGGGTATTCGTAAAAAAATAGACCCATTTAAATGCAGTGGAGTTCGTTATCTTGCGCTTTTATCAAATGTTGAAAAATTATTCATTTGAGGCTCAAAGTCAAGAGTTTACGAAAGAGATAACATTTCACTTTCTACCTTTGTCCATTTCGTCGGATAAGCATCAAAGATAAAATACACAGAAACAATTGCTAATCAGGAAAGGACTTGTAGATAGACAACATTGAAAAGCGTTGGTCAGCGGAGCGAAGTCTAAACTGAAACACTGTTATAAGTAGTGAGCCTAATTTGTATTCGCAAATGTAAGTTATGTACATTACTGATTTATCCCTACGCCGATATGTCTTAGATAACTTCAGTGTCTACGTAGGATATTTTGTAAACTATAAAGAACATTTACACTTGATATGATGATATGAAAGATAGCACTAATTTCACACGATCCACCAAGCTTCATCAGGTACTGAAACACACAAACACGTATGGTAAATCCTCCCGACGGTCACCGTTCAGGGTTTTCTCTGGCTACTTGAATAACTATCCTTCCATCAGGATCTGTCCACAGTGTTATTGATCTTTAATTTTGACAACCCAGCCACTTCACCATACCTTTTTGTTTCTCTCCTTTTCTGTGAACATGCAGTATCGGCGAAAGCTAGACACTTTTTAATTTCTGTATATGATGTGTGATTCTACTTCACTGCCTTATATAAGTAAGTAACCTGTTCTACTCTTTTATTTTGTCATGTATATCTATTATAAATAAAGGTATGTAATGAAGATACTTAAGCAAAGAGGAATACCTACGTCTGAAGATACTCATGTCTGCCGAATCAGAAAACTACAACTATTAATAAGCGTATCATCTTTCACCATTAGAAAAACAAACGTTTACGTGAGCAGGTATACAGACCGAAAGGTAATGGACCATGGATAGACATATAGAGATGTTGGACTACTCAGTCTGCCATGTTGAACAAATGAAGATCGATAAAGAGTAACAAGGACATACCAACGGATAAGCTAAGGACAGCAAGAGAAAACACTGTGTGACGGAAGAAGAGAAAGAGAAAAGAGAAGTAGCAAGAAGTCGGAAAGAGGGAAAATTGGATATTATTAGTGTTGTTAAAATAAAAACAGAAATAAACATGGAAAGTGGTATTAGTGAAGGTTTATCTGAAGAACAACATGAAAATATTCATTAAATACCATAAAGTAAACAGAATAGAACTCAAACAGGAGACATGAAAAGAATTTAAATCCACAATATTTCGTTAAATCCACTGAACTTCGAGCAGTTGAAAGGGTGAAACGTACTGATCGAGGAACAAGCGTGAACATAGTGAGGTCGGGAGCACTCACAGTTTGCTTCCTACTTCTCTTCTGTTCACATTTGTTCTCCCGTACGTTTTACCTTTCTAACCACACAAAGAAGTTTGGTGGAGTGAACGAAATATTGTGGCGTTCGTATTTCTTAAATGACGTGTCCTAGCCAGGTTATATTTCTTTTACTTTAACTTAAGCAAGATCGTGGCATGAGGAGGTAAAATAACTAATGAAATGTAACTCTTTCGAAGTAAATTAAAAAAACAAAACGAAGTTAAGCTCATTCGAGAACTATCTTGACCCGCATGTGCTGTTGGTTTATTAATTTAGTACAACTTAATGATGTTGTTCCACGAAAGAAGGTAAAACGCCCTGAATTTGACAACTAAAATTAATAATCGATTTTCTTCTTTTCTTCCTGAGGGAATTGAAACATTAGTTCCATATTTGTTCTTGAAATGTGTGGTTACTTTAACAGTGATCAAATCGCTTACCCGTTTTGCCATGTTCATCATAAAATCGATCGGAGTACTAGAGTGGTCATAATAGTTTTACGCTGATTCGAGAATTCGGATGTTGTTCACAACTAAAGTTATAAGATGAAAATGAATCCATGTACAGTTTCTTATAACTGCATAAAGTGATATGAAATTAATAAATCCCTATCCGTTCAGGATCCATTTTCTGAATACCAATCATCACCATCTTCTATTTAAGTAATGAAAAAAAGTTTCCCTGAACACATCTTTAAAATCAAGTAACACGAAATTTCCTTCGATCCAATTGAGCTCTCTCAGTTCCACACAAGTCCCAATGAATTAAACTTAAATTACTTTGAAAGTAGCATGAGTAGCAATCAAAGGGCGATTAAGTAAAACTGGACCAGTTCTCGGTCTTAGAACAGTATTCGAACTTGTCTTTTGTGTGGGATCTCTAAAATTAATATCAATTTAATTAGTAGTATACAGGCTCCCAAATATTTTCATTCCGTACATTAAGCTCTCATTTACTTGTGATTGCAAATGTGAAAATATTGTTTTCCTTTATTGCTGTTATCTTCTACAAACAGTAAACACAGTCTTAAAACTGACCTACATTAAACGTTTTGTTTTGGTTTTACAACTTTTAGGTTTCAGTTTAAATGAATTATTCTTTATTTGCTTTGAACTTTCTCGTACATACTTTATTGATTTTATAATTCCGAACACACAGCAAAAAGTAGGTTGTAATTATTCTTCAACCAATATAATTACTATTTACATTACTTATTTGTACTTGTACTTGTAATTGTCCACGTGACTGGAAAGTTTGAGAACCATTACCTTAAGCGTGTATATATAGTGAAACTTTTGTAACGAGCTCAACACAAACGCATACAATCTCTCGGTTTAAGTCCATTATCTGGATTGCTCAAGGATTCTCGATTTACAGTTGGAATTGTTGTACTGCAGGATACCTTTCTTGTCGCTAGTTACAACGCACAGCAGAAACAGTTTATTTAATTTCAGTCTGCAGAGGACTGGTATTATATCGCCTCTTAGCCTGAGATCAGAGTTTAACATTTCTTAAGATACTAAAGAACACTTATTGGAGTTGACTGTAATGGTTCCAGCGAGCGTCAGTAAAGTTCATTAATTTCTGTAGAGATCGACTTAAAATATTAAGTGCATCATCGTGGTTTGTGTCTCGCCTAGGGATACCAATCGCCGGTACGGTTCGAAGTACCAGAACCTCCCCAGTACAGATTCGAAGATCGGTGACTCGGATCAGCACTTAAGATTCTGTTCACACTAGAAGCAAGATGGTTTTGTTAGGAGACTTCTTTGGACTAGTGACCGACTCAGACCAAGTGACCGACTCAGACCAGACAACTAAAGTAGAAGAAAGCCAAAGTTAGAGCATTATACAGACTGTATTTCTCCATTAGTATGAATATATCATAACTTCATTTACAGAGAAAGAAATATCACTGAGCTGAACCAGAAGGGCATGGTATTTCGCAGTATCGCACTTAGTATAGTGCCATTCAGTGGATGAAAGAGGTAAAAGGACGCAACCTACAGTCAGACAACGTACCTTCCCCATTATTCGTCCAGGGAAACTTATCACGAAATAATGAGGTATATGTCAGAGGTGGTACCATGGAGATTCAAGCCCGACATACGTGCATTACAAGTAAGAGAGAGAGAGACAGAGATATTACTGAAGAACTGTTTTGTAACTATATAGACATCGTATAGCTATATAATCGAAAGAACATTTCGTTTTATGGGTGTGGGTGAGCTAATCCAGGATATAGTAATTTAAAAGAGGGCAGCAACTATTGAATGTCTTTTCTCCCCCACACAGTTCCGTTTCTGTGATCGTAATCAACACTGCACGTATTTGGGCTGGACTTGGTTCACCGACCCTTACACAACTAATGTGGCAAATTATAGTTGTCATAAATGAAAGTTTTAAAATGTGAATAGATGTTTTTTTTTTCTCTTTCTTTTTAGGTTCTCTCCCCCACCCTCTCTCTCTCTTTCTAAAAAAGAAAGGAAAAGAAAAGAAAAATAAATAAATGAACAATACCGAACAAGGCAAAATACTAGAAAGGAATCCAGAACTCAAAGAGAGTTAACCATGATTATATATTTTTGCAAGAATCGCTGAGAAGATGATAACTTTTAAAACTTCACTTCGTGCTGTACTAATGATAGAGGAGTTACATCTTTTCATCTTGGTAAATTATGGGGGAGCAGGTGAGAAAAAGCGATTCTGCCTCCACATCAAACTGTCAGTTGTCTCAAAAGATGGAAAGAAAAAAGGAAAGAAAAGAGAAAAAAAAGTTCTATCTTTATTTTAAGGAACAAAGAATATGTCACTTGAGATAACGTTGGATTTGAGAGTGGGAGAACTTTTCTCGATTTTCTGGCTTCCTTGTAGAACCTGTATTCGTGGATCGACTCCACATGTTTGATGTTAGCAGTAACAGGAAGCTGGTTGTTGGAAGACCGTGATGTTATTTCATCATTGGTTATTGTATTGTACATTAATATATATGCACTATAGTAATAAGTTATAAAAGTAGCATTTCTTTTAAACTCTGTTTATTCAGGAGGTCCTGGGTTCGAGACCAGCGGTCGACCATCCTGACTAAGATTTTTCTAATGTTTGTCCTCAGTGACACCAGGCAAGTGCTGGAATGGTACTTTCAGCTAAGGCCCTGAACTCCTACCCTAGTCTATCTCGATCTGAGCCATGGATACTTGAAGACCACAACTAAATAAATCCAAATTCAAATTTAAACTCAAGTTATGTACTTTGTTCTGTTGTTAAATTTATTAACGTATAGAGTTAAGGATGAACGCAGAAGCGAATTCGGAGGAATGTACTGGTGGGCTATGAAATCGGTGATATCGTTACTCGGCAGGCCATTTTTCCATTGATTATTGCGTTGGTACTCTGTTGAAGAGTCTACAGGAAAAAAATATGTAAGTCCAAGTTAAGATTGACTTTGTTAAATTTTTCAGACAATTGTCACAAGTTTCATATTTGTAAATATTGTTTCTAATGTTCAAACAAACAATAATACAAAATGAGGCATATTCTATTGCTGATCGTATTAAATTGAGCGGCGTTTATATAAGTTTTCCTTTGCCGACTACTTCAAACTTTCGAATATGTGATTTCGATCGTCTTTCCGTTCAATTATTTACAAACGTTATTTCATGTAGAATACTTCAATTGTTTAACGCTGACCATCTGTGTGACCAGTGGGTGAAAGTATTTTTTTTTTTTTTTATGTTTCATAACTTAAAATCATAGTGACTGATTTTGACAGAAGATTTTAGCAGGTTTTGGATAGTGGATAACACTAACAGAATGGTATAGACAGAAAACTGAGAAAGGCATTGCAGAAAATGAAGAAAAATAGTAAAAGCAGAAAAGGAATTTCACAGGAATGTAACAAATTGCAAATAGACAACGATTTAATACAACAAAACAACATCATGGCGAGAATTTGATATTAAACCCTAGATTAAGATAACGAAGGATAAGTTGTGTATACGTAACTATAAGAAGAAGGTATAAAACAGAGGACATAAAATCACAAGTATATTGAAAAGAAAAGTGGGGCAAAATATCTTAGGAAGTGGATAGTATCTTACTAAAAATATTTTAGAAATTCTTAGTACACAAAAAGGCCACACTAGAAAGAAAGGCACAACCTCACAAAAACTATCATGAAGAAAATTGAAATCTTCAGGAAAGGGAAGGAAATAAGAACAACATATTACATTCATGGCCCAAATGCTGACTTTGTAACAAGGGAGTAAAGCTTAATGATTATATCGAAACAAATTACCGAATAAGAACGAAAGTGCAGTTAAAGAGTTCAGTAGATAGTCACTTCACTTTATAAATTGGGTGGAAGATGTATCTTTTTCAAGAGAATGTAAGATTTAAAGAGAAATATGGGAAAGGTGACAGACAGATTAGAAAAGCGAAGTTCATATTTGTGGAGATTCATCAGTATTATTCTTCAGGTAACAAATTCTAATATTGGGTGCTCTAAAATCTTTCAGTCGTATCGAAAAAGAAGAATTGTACGTGTCAAGAAAGAAATCTTGTCGTCGAAAATACTGATAAACTTTGCATCAACAAATGTTCCGTACCCAGGTTATGGTGTGAATGTGAAAGAGTATACGTAGGAGAAACAGCACAACCTCTAAAAGTAAGGATAAAGAAACACAAGTGGTAGAAACAGAGAGTAGTGTTTGATCGATCAAAAATATCTGCCAACTCATAGTCACATACGCACAGGTTAA
>JAGDQP010040872.1:0-17130 GCA_022664845.1 Lepisma saccharinum | reverse complement strand
CAGCTCTTGATGAATAATCAAAAGACCAATAAATAGTTTCTCGATAGCGCTCATATAAGGCGAGATTTAAATTTTTGAAAATAAAAAAAACTTCGAGATCTACCTTAGCCTGTAGGCCTACCGAAAGGGATTTTTTTAGCTCAATGAAGAGTGTATTTTTGATGCCTTAGGTTTGAGGTTGACGTACGCAACTGATTAATTAATTTTTAAAAAAATCCAGTCTATCCAAGAATAGTCATGCCAAATTTCAGCCTTCCAGTCCAGCCTAAAGCAATATGTGAAAATCGAATTTATCGTTCCTACGTAATGCTCGAATATGTCTGTGCAATGATTGAGTCTCTTTACCAACAAAAAAATAAATATTTTAACATTAAAATATGGTTAAAGCCTTGAAGATACTTTTGTACATGAATATATGTTTCATCGTTATGCTCGAATATGCATTTAACTATTCAGTCGCGCTTCAAGGAAACAGTATATAGTTTAACATTTTAATATTGTTTAAGCAGAAGGTGCGGCTAAAATATGGCCGTTTCTACATAATGCGTGAACATGTTTTTCTTAAAGAAACCTTACCATGGATATTATAATCACACTGTATTTCTATTAAAAGGTTATTGAATTGTTGATCTAGTATATCTTTATCAGATTAAAAAGCCAGTCCAGTGGTTGAGGCAATAATGTTGCGGATTTCGGATCGGCAATGGGTAGGCATGTGGGTTCGAACTCTGCACCGAGCATCCTTACTGAGGTTCTCCACAAGTTTAATTAGTTTCACATGGCGAATGCCGTGATGGCACTTTAAATAAAGCACTGCGCAATACTTCCTTATCTTTTACCTACCCTAATCCTGGCCTAAGCCACAGATGTCAAAACGACATAAATAAATTTAAAAAAAATCCTTTTCGGTAGGCCTACAGGCTGAGGTAGATATCGAAGTTTTTTTCAAATCTACCTAAAAGAAAAATCAAATTGAAAATACAGGGATATTTATTTAATTCTGAAAAGGATTGATTAAAATTGTAAACGTGTTGTATCGCAAAATTTCGGCAACTTTGTTTCTACAAACGTATCGAATACTGATTTCAATGAATGTCAATCGTACACATTTCATTGAACTACTTAAAGAGCATGTAAATTTACTAGTGCCATCTTTCAATAAATGAGTAAACTACATGCTAATTTCAGCTACATTACAAATGTCTCTATTTTGCTGCCACCTATTATTAAATAAGTAAACTACATGATTTGTATCATTTTGTGATTTCAAATTTAAGTATATTGCAATAAGCAAGTGGTTAATAAATTATTTTAACTATAGATACCTCTAAACATAAAAGTTCTTAGTCATCCATTATCTATGAAAAATAAAGAATTACTCATGGTTAATTTCAGAAAGCTTAACAGATATCTTAATTTATCTCGTTTCGAAAGTGGTGCAGAAAACAAAACGTTATACGCGATTGGATAATTAGAGTAGTGGTAACGAGCTCGACAGTAATTCGGTAGGTCGCTGGATCGATCCCATCCAGATTATGTTTTGTTTTTAAGCTTTTATTATTCGTCTATTTTGTATCTATTTATCAGATTAAATAACAGGGATACGGATAAGTTTATTTAGCCCTGAAAAGGGCTGATTATAAGTAAATTTAGTAACGCGACCAGTTACCACGTGCTTCAATTACAGCACGAAGCCTTTGCTCCATACTGTTGACAAGACCTTCACAAAATCCTTCTCTTTCTGCTACCTCTTACCACGCTTCGAGGACTAAATCCCAGAGAGCATTTTGAGTTGTTAGAGGAGGATGAGGCCAATTTTGCCTCAGTACTCGCTTGACCTCAGACCACACATGTTCGATCACATTCAGATCGGCTGCGTGAGCAGGCCAATCTAAAACTTGAACGTCATGTTGTTCCCTAAGCCAGCGTAGTACTGGTTTTGATGTGTGGATGGATGCCCGGTCATGTTGCATAGTGATTACTTCACATGGTTGAAGGTCACGGACAAATGGCAGCATTATATTATCAAGGATATGTATATACTGTTCACCTGTTAAATGACCTTCAATCCTGTGTAAGAAACCTAATCCCTAGGCAGACATCCAACCCCACACTCCCACACTAAATAGGCTGACAACATTAGTAAGTGTTTGGCATCGTATACTCTCTCAGTATGTTTGCATTGCGTCGAATAATGTTAATGCCAAGTTTGGTACAGGTAGGTCTAACTGATGGAAAGAATTTGAACAATTGATTTTTATAGAAAATGGGCTGGCAATACTGAACCACTGCACCAATCAAACGGTTCCAGGGGCACTCAGCTGGTCTAAGACTTTTCCAACGACATCTCAAGCATCTTCTACAACTTGTAGTTCCTGAGATTTAATTTCTAGGCACGGGTGGACGGACTGACACCATGAGCGGGAATAGAAGGCCCCTTTTGCTATAGCTTTGCTACTAAGGGACCGAAAGCAGCGTTATCCGTGGAAGTAGTATGTAGTAGTAGAAATAGTAAAGCATAGGCCACAGAAATAAAGCCTATGTAGTAGGCCTTCACTGTTCAACTTTTTTAATAGGATGGACGAGAATCGTATTTTAATTTCGGCGATGGCCCATAAACGGATACTGCTGGAGCCAATTCGACAGTACAATGCAATCTCAAATTCACTGTCACTTCCACAAGGAAGTAATAAATAAGTAATTGAAATTTCAAGGTTTATATGGATTACTCTGTCTTATCGCTACCAGCAGTATTTAATAGAAGTGTTGGTAACCCAAATGGGACGCCCCAACTGCTAGGTAAACCAACCTAATATGACCTAAATTCAAGAAGTAACTTGAAGCTTCTGATCTCATTAATTATTTTGTCAGGAGAGCAGGGGCAATTAAAACTAGTGTTCAAATAACATCAGCAATCACTAAATTGTTTTATTCATGAACATTTTGGACACACATTACATTCTTAGGTTCTTCTAAGGAGAAACCCATCAGTTTTCAGATTACGTTTCCTAACTAAGAATGGCAGAAAGCTTCTGGAAATAACTGTAAAATTAACAGTTATCAAATATATCAAACTTAAAAGATGATAAAAGTGAAGATCATCTTTGTTAATCTACAATTACAAAATATGATCAACGACCAGGATTCGAACCCATGACAAAATTAAAATTCATTATGAGTCGAGCACGATAACCACTGATCCATCCTATTAACCGAAAAACAATATGTGTTTTACTAGATTTCAATGTAAGACTATGGATTAATACGACATTCAGCGTTTAATTAATTGATATTGTTTTTAAATTTTCTCTTTGATTTGTAATCCCTTATTTATTTGTGAAAATAATTACAATATACGTATATCACAATTATTCTGTAATAGGCTTTAATGTCAGATTATGTTCATATTTTTCAAGGTCAGCGAACTTCCCTCAACTGCGGGAAATTTCCCTCTGCAAGGGAAATTGCTGGGAATTTGGGAAATAATCTCTAAAGACATGCGACAATCTTTATGTCCATAGCTGTACATGCGTTCCAAGTTTGAAATCCGAATGACAAAAAAATGGACGTTGGAGGACTAACAACGTGTCGTGTGGTCAGACGAGTCACCCTTTAACCTCTTCCCACCACTGAACCCGTGTTTGTCTGGCGAACACCCTCTAAAGCATACGATGTGGACTGTCTCCGGCGCCCGGCTATCAAACATGGTGGCGGCTATGTCATGGTATTCGGCAACCCCCTCGTCACATTATACCGTTCGGTCACAGCAGCAGTGTATAGAGAACTCTTGAGTAACGAGGTCCACCCAACGGTGCAAGTTTTATTTCCAGACGGAATTGCCATATTCCAGGCTGATAATGCCCTCATTCACACCGCTCACCCTTTCCAAGAGTAGTTTGACGAGCGTGCTGATGAGGTTCAACATCGACCCTGGTCCGCACTGTCCCCAGACCTGAACATCATTGAGCCTCTATGGGCTGTTTTGAAAACAAGGGTTCGGCGTCGATTTCCACCTCCTTCGTCTCTACCTGAGCTGGCTTCAAATTCTAGTCACAACTATTCAGGACTTGTATCGGAATATTCCGTTCAGAATTTAAGCTGTATTGCGTGCTAATAATGGATCAACACCGTATTAATACAAAATGTTCACACTTCCGTAAGTGTTTCCATTGTTTTCTCCAATACCTGTATATTCACTTGTGTATGACCTATTTACTGGTTTCAAACATTCGTTTCTTTTTAACATAAAATATTCTGTAGGAGTTAGAGTATGAGAATTGGTTATATCTTTCCTTGTAGTATTATTATAGAGCTTGTACCCAGATTCCGTCCATCAGGTGGTAACATTAGCGGACTTCAGGTTGGCAATGGGTAATCAGCCATATGGGTTCGAACCCCGTAACTGACTATCCTGACTGAGGCTTTCCATAGTTCCCCTCAGTTTCACCTGGCGAATGTCGGGATGGTAGCTTAAGTAAGATCCTGGTCGCCACCTTTCTCATTCTCTCACCTACCCTATCCCGGGCTGAGCCAGAGATGCCTAAAATCTTAATAAATTCAAATTCTGTAGGGCATGGAAGTGTTGGTATTCATATCAGTGTAATTATCCTTGCATTTCATTATAGAGCTTAAGATTAACTTCATTGGTATATAATTAAAGGATTTCCTTAAATTTGAGCTTTTTTTATTTAAGGTTGAGACGTTCTAGGCTAGACCTCATGTTTTGTGCGATATTATTTTATAGTTTCCTATTACCTCTAACTGTTAATCTTCGTTCTTCTGCGTAACGCTTTCGAAATTTATATGATAGATAGCTAATTTATTTCAGATGAAGAAATATATGATTTGGGGTAGCTAAATTTGAAGAATATTTTAACATGTTTATGTTATACTTCTTATTTCTACTTATGGGTGAATTCATTTTAATGTAACCAGGTGATCCCATCGATTTCCTGTCGTGGTTTCTGAATGCTCTTCATTTGGCTCTTAATGGAACAAAGAAACCGAATTCCTCCATCATTTACCAAACATTTTTGGGTTCTATGCGGATCTACACCAGGAAGATTCCTCCGATTGAACTGGAAGATAAACAAAAGGAAGCCTTGCTTCAAATGGACGAGTACCAGGAGAAAGTTGCAGATTCGCCATTCCTCTACCTTACGTGTGATTTGCCGCCACCGCCTCTATTTAAGGATGAATTCAGAGAGAACATTATTCCTCAGGTAAATTGGTTAAATATGATATAATTGAAAACTTATGTGGAATTTTTCAAAGAACCCCTTAATGAGCACGAGTGTACGACTACCCAGGTGGGCATAGCAATTAGATCATCTTAGCTCTTTGGGAATAAACCTGTCACTTTCTTTGTTTCTTCTGCGTAACAATATCGATAAAATCTAACATTTAATTTTGACGAGTTTTAGAATTTTTATTTATTTATGGCCTTTAGTCAATTTTAACTCAGGCCGGGAAAGGGTAAGGGAGAGGAAAGTACAATCCCGGCATTTTCATGTTGTGACACAAAAACCTGAGTTAGAATGGGCGGCGGATGGCATCGTTCCAAGAACCTTCCGATTGCTAAGTTAACTCTCTACTAACTTAGCAACGGTGGTTTGGTGTTGGATGTCTTTGTTAATGTGGGTGTTATTGTGAATTTCTTAGTACGTGTTTAGTATTATTTCCTTGTCTTTTCATCAGTACTTACTGATTTCAATGTCATTTGCTTAAAGTATATAAAAAGATCCTGTGTTAAGAAGTTTTTCAAGGATGTTTTGATCTTAGTAACCAGCAGTCCTACACAGTTAACTGGTACAGATGTCGATATTTTTCATTGTATAGTGTTTATTCTACTAAAATTTCCATTCACGCGCACCTGGAGTTAATTTAAACGTTCCTTAATAAACAAATGTAAATGTAATAACATCAGATTTAGAATTTCATGTAAATACTATCTGTATGGTGTACATAAAGCAATAGGAATTTCGTGGTTTTCTTCCAGACGCAAGATGGCGGATGGCCGCACTGCCAGATTGACAGGCGGCCATTTTTAGCTTCACAATTTGGCAGCCCGGGCGTCTCCTTCTATTCTAATTCCTCCATGTTCGGGACTGGTGTTAAGGAAACGCCATATTGTCCTGCATTCTGCTGATAATAAGGCGTTTCCTTAACACCAGTCCCGCACCTGTCCGCTCTGTCCATTTTCTTTCCTACCAATTAAAAACGCTATTGCGAAACGTACTAATTTTCCATAGTGTTTGTGAAGTTCGTGTATTCCTATCTCAAGATTTCACTATGTAAGTATCCTTTTTTTTTTCTACCTTGTTTACGATCTTATGTATTCCCGCGTTGGGCTTCCTTGGTTCCGACTATATATTTATATATCGCGTTTGAATCCTGGACTACGCGAACACATAGCAAACTTACCCATTTGGATAACCGGGGTCGCACGGATTTGACTTATTATACAAGCAACATGTAGCTAACTGCAAATAAAATTCCAAACAAGTTATAAGCATAGAACAGAAGTCAGAAATAGACCGTTGTTTTTCCCATGTCGAGATATCGGAAATATGAGTGACTTATCAGAGTCAAACGCTATTATTATTGTGTATTAAAAATATTGAAACCTTAGTTGAATAAACTTGATTTTCAGTTTCAGTTCTAAGCTGATTATCATATATTGTTATAGTTTATTTGAAAAGTTAAGTGTTCATTTTAGACACGAGACTTTTGTGACTATATTTTCTAACCGTTTTGGTAAAACATACAGTTCTATAATAAATTCTAATTTTAATTTTAGGTGAATTTATACACTTTGCTGACTAAATTCAACGCCCAAGCGGAAAAGGAGTACAAAACTTACAAAGAAAACTTCATGAAGAGATTCGAAATTACGAAGTTACCTCCGTATTTAATTTTGTACATAAAGGTAAGTTATCATTATCAATATTATTATTATTATTATTATTATTACCACCACATCCTTGTATCTCCTTGAGGAGACCACTTTTGATTAGTAGTTACTTACTTCAGACCTCACTCTTCTGTCACCTTTCTGTGTTTTCCGGCTACTGGTACCTAGCTTTGAGAATGGCAGTACAAAAAAGCGCTCTTCGATTACCTTTTTTTATTTATTTTTTTTTTCATGACCATGCCTTATCGGTTAAAGCCGCTTTTTTATTTGTGTGACATATTTGTGCACTTGTTACTATATGTTGTCATTTTATCACTTATAAGAAAATGATAATAAAAAAAATACAAAAAAGGAAGAAAATAAGCGGATAAGTGTACTGTAAATGACAGGATAGAAAATGAACCTTTAACGAAATAAACGAAATACAACTCGCGAAATAAGGAAGAAATGGAGGGAAAAGAAGAACAGTAGCTGTGCAGAGATGTCACATGTAGTTTAGGTAACGTTCATGAGAGAGTAGATACATGTTCGTTCCCATAACAGACAAGTAATTCTGGATTGAGAATTTCCAGGATACTGATACGAAAGGTTTCGTCAATACTACGGCCGTGGTGTGAAGTATGGCAGGGGTTATTTGGAGGAATAACAATGGTTGTTGGTGCGGATGATTAGAGGTGCTTGGGTTTCCCCAACGTGGAACATAGGTTACAGCGTAGGAGAAATGCAACTGCCTGAGTGTTGGAACGAGTATGTCTTGAAAGTGATGGAATACTCGAAAGTCAGACAAGGATCAAAAATGAAATAGGTTCTGCAGTGGCATCTTTTGCACTTTTCAGCTTTGCGGCAAGAGAGCTATATGGGTCTAGTCCTGGGCAGGTTCGTACTTAAATTCAAGGATTTCGATAGGCTACTTTGAGGCATGCAGCGAAATATCTTTCAGTCTAAGGCAGCGCAATCAGGATGGAATGTTCTAGTTTGAGGAGTTTCTGGAGTACTCGAAGGCTGGGATGGTACTGAATGACAAAATTGGTAGCAGAGTCGACTGAAGTTACTGTGATTCGTGGCATAATCGAGTTGTTTGTGAGTTAGATGTCTGTATTCACAGTGAAGAACTAAGAAGAGGGTATTGAAGTAGGTCATCAGAGGAGCAATGCGGGTGCCACGAACAGCAAGAATATGTAGAAGAGAACGTTTGGAATCATGTGGATGCCAGTGTCAAATCTATTGTAACTGAGCGAGACGTCCATATCTAGAAAAGTTCCTATTTCCTAGAGAAGGACCAGGTGAATTTGTCGGCTGATAGAACTTGAATATGGATATAACGTAGTTTTATTTTTGGGTTAAGGGCCGGTGGTGCTTAACCCAAAAACCGTAAGGTATTTAATTACCAGCTTACTATAATTTTTTGTTGAAATCTTAGCATCTAAAACACGTAGAAATGCCTGCCTATCTCAGCACCCATTTTCAGTAACATGATCTACCTCAGTACGACGCGGTTTATATATATATATATAAGGTAAATTTAAGACCATGAAGGACAAAAAAGGATAATACTTACAGCTTACTTTCGCATTAGATCACACATATATACATGTACACATAAAAAAGTCACTATATTTCGTGTATTCACACTTTTTCAAGTAGAGAGGAAGAGAGCAAAGTTCACGTGTTCACAAAGTAAAAGTTTGAAGAAACAGTGGCGACACGTAGCGGACAAAAACTGGAGACCAATTGACTGCTGTAGCGCGTAGATATCCGGAACTTGAAATAATAATAATAATAATATATATATATATATATATATATATATATATATATATATATATACACACACACAAAGGAGACATTTGTTTTGCCTCTGAAAGTTAAGTTTAACAATTTCTGAAAGGAGGCGACCTGGAACTTACGTAAATGCATGTTTCAAACTTTTTCAAGAATGGATTGTTTGTTTAAAAATGCTGTATTTTGTCAGATCATTAAATTAGCCAGTTTATATATTGTACAAACAGACACCATATTTTTTTCCTAGGTAAAACCTACTATTCGTTAACATTTTACGTGTGGAATCTCAAGTTCTTCTGTGATGTAAGAGTGTCACTCAGCGAACAATACTGCGTCCATTTTCAAATATTTTATATAAAGAAATACGAAACAAGACGGAAAAACTGTGTGTAGGAAAAAAACACTTTAGTTTGTATGTGTGATAGGTAATTTTTGGTGTAAAGTCCTGCTCGTGTACTGAAAACTTTTATAAATTACTCTCAGGTATTGCCTCGGGAATGTGGGGATTAGCAGGGGGAAGACCCTAATTATTCATTTCAATCCCCGAAGAGGATATCCTTGTACCTTCCTTCTAAAGGAAGGAGGAAGCAAATTAACTAAACATACGGGTGGTATGTGGGTCTCAAAAGTGGTAGTGCGGACTTGTCCGCCATATTAATTAGTTCCATATAATTATTTTTACTAATAATACATTATTTTCAGAATTCTTCAATATATATTCTACAGTTTATTGTGTTTCAATACTTCTGTCGTTATCCACAAATAGTCCGTCAGAAAGTATGTAATAATGTACTAGTGCGCGATGAAAACTGTCCTTGCATACGCACATAATTGATTTTCCGTATGGTCCAAAATAAACATTTAGTTCAAATCAAAGTTGATTTTTTTTATAAATATAGCAAAATATTCAGCATGAAAAAGTATAGTATATAGCAAAATCGATACACACAATATAATTTAATTTATACAAGCGAAAATTTAAATTGACAGTAGTTACCTTTTCCAGAGGGAAGGCACATGCAACGATCCCAAGCTCTCGTATGCACTTCATGAGATCGGGTGACGTTACATTGGAAACTGAGTTGGCAGGTGCAAAGAATGTGAAAACGTTATGGGATCATTTGATAGGTTACTATGTTGTTAATTATTTTTTATTATTATTATTCATGTTCAATAAAGTATCTAAAGAGAAAGTTATTTTACTAAAGTTGATGGCAGGAATTTTGTATACCTGTAATTTCAAGTTTTTAATTTTAATTTTCTAATAAGGATCTAGAAATGGAAACCATATTTTATTTAAGTTACCCCTTTTTGTGTTGAGGGCGAGATATGTAATTATTGATGAAGCACGATTCTTTGACGGACGTGTTATTTTTATAAATCAACATCACAGACTTTCACAAGAAACATAGCACGTATTAAATAACACATACCCACCTTTAAATCAACAAAATTCCTGCTATTAACGGGATCCCATAGGTACATTTAAGAAAATGTTTTTTTCTGTAAGGTACTTAATTGAAAGTGAATAATAGTAGTAGTAATAATAATAATAACTCAATAACATAGCACCTTAACAAACAATACAAGGACGATGCCCTTTTACTTTCTTTACATTCGGCATCTGTTTTCCGAAATTAGCTACCACGTACTCAAACTAAAGTGCTGTTTTCTGTACGTAGTTTTTCCCTTTTCTTTCTTTCTTTCTTTTTTTAGTATTTCTTTACGTAAAAGTTTTGAAAACAGTCATTGAATGTGTTAGCAGTGTAATAGTGTTTTACAACATAGACTGAGTTTTTCACACACGAAGTAAAATTCTAATTAATAACCTCCTCGCACAGCATGCGTATGTACATGTTGTGTGTTAGTTCAGTCTATACGTTTGTACAGGGTGTCCCCGAAATAATGGTGCAAACTTCGGGAGGTGATTATTGACATCAAAACAAGAAAAAAGTTCCATGAAGGAATTTAAAATTATGCATAGTGGTGGAGATACAGGTGCTAAAAGTCATGGCGGCATCGTCCCAAATGACGTCATAAAGCTCAACACATAATGACGTAAGCGGCATCGGCTTAGCAAATCACACTCGAAGTAGTACTGATCAACACATATTTAAGTAATGCTTTTGATTGACAGAGTCCCGTATAGACGGATTTCGCAACCTAAAATTTTCATTGTCAAGGAATTAAGTGTCAACATAGAAATCTCCTCTAAGCAGTATTCGCCAGTCATAACTGAAATAGATGTGTTGGGTACTACTTTGAGTGTGCCGACACCGCTTACGTCATTACTTGTCGAGGTATGACGTCATTGTGGCGATGCCACCGTAACTGTGAGCGCCTATAGCTTCGAAACTAATCAGATTTAGGTATTTCTTCAAAGCAACTTTATTCTTGTTCTTATGTAAATAATCACCCCTCGAAATTTGCACTATTATTTCAGAGACATCCTGTATTTAAATTTAACTTATGCCGTATCGCTTTCCTTCTATCCGTAACCTCCTTGTTTGTACAGTAAATTCTTTCGAGCTTTCAGATTCGCATCGATTCCATTATCAAGATATGTGAAGGGAATTTCGGAATCAGTTACCAGTAAAAGAAAAGAAAAAGAGAGAGAAATTGTGTGTGTGAAATGTTAACCTAAAATTTATCTGTTTCTAGCATCATACACTGAACTTTTCCGTTTAACCTGTTAATTCCAAAACTGTGTTGTAGTTCCTTGAGAATAAGTTCTACACGAATCAAAAAGCTCGGAAGCATTAGTTGTTAATAGGTAGTTTATAAGATAAGCGATATGATTCCATTATGAGCCGTCCATGTGAAGTAATTTTCCTTTGATTCTTGTGTTTTTACAGCGATTTACGAAGAACACATTTTTCGTCGAAAAGAATCCAACCATCGTCAATTTCCCTATAAAGTAAGTACTTTTTTTCCCACTCTTCTAATTTCAAAACCATCAGTTAATTTTTGTGAATCAACACGTATTTAAAGCGGGACAGGCGTAAGCCATAGTGCTGTTACCGCTCATAAAATTTTATCTTTATCTAACGGGTTTAAAGTGAAGATACTTTACATGAAACGAGAAACATGCTTCAGGTGCCGCATGAAATGATCCCGTGTGTGGTTTAGTTTATGAATTTTAATTATGGCCTTTAGGCATCCTTAGCTGAAACTGGGATAGTTTAAAGGAGAGGATGTGCGATGAAAGTCTATCAGGGCCTAGTGTAAAAGTACCATCTGGGCATTAACCTGGCTTAGTTGAGGAAAATCCTGGAAAAATTTTACTCAGGATGACCACCAATGTACTTTTGATTTCTATCAATTACACGGTGAACAGTCTTATGTCAGAAGTTCATGAAAATAGCACGTGATGTCAAAGGTGTCCTGTAGTTCGTGCTTTTCCCGCACGTTGTATGAATATATAGTTCAGATCAAACATTAGAGAATGATATATGCTAAATAGACCCAAAATGATCAGGTAATGTTACACAATATTTTGTTTTCTGATTATGAATGTTTTTACTTCGTGTAGTGAATATGCACTCGTGTTATGAGATAGAGTGACATGTTTGTTTCACTAAGTTGTATGTAAAGACTGGTTTCACAAGAATTGTCTGTTTCACTAAGTTGTATGTAAAAAAGTTGTTACTTTAAAGTTTTTTGTTCATTTACCCAGTATTATTTCTCGTTATTATATTACTTTTTTCTTTTTGCAGGAGAGAATAGATCAGAATATTTTTAAAAACTTCATACTTGCGTGGGAGATTTTTTTTAAGATTCAAAATTAACGTGCTTAACGTGGCGTTAGTAAAGACTCCAATTAATGCAAATAATTTTAATCACTTCATCTTGACAGTTTCGGAGCCAACACAGGTCCGATTTTCAAAAGTATAAACGCCAAAACTTGTTCATTCAATATAGTAAGAACGTTCTGAAGTGATTTTTGAATTGTGGAATTTAGTGTTTATCTTTCATTATTTATGTGTTCTATTCTTACTAGATTTTATGGTAATGTATTTTAAATCAGTACTTGTATGTGAAAAATATATACACTTGTACATCTAGTCAGTTGAAGTTCTATGTTAAGTAAAATAAAATTACCTCTGTTTCTTCTTCCTCTTGACGTTTCACTTATTCTGTAGTCTCTGTATTTTAAACAGTGACAGCTTCGTAGATGTTATTCTAATTTTGTTTCGATCCCTCTAGAAATGTGGATTTTGGAGATATTCTGACACCAGAAATTAGAGCGCAGCATCCCCATACGACCTACGACTTGTTAGCCAACATAGTACATGATGGAGAACCTAAGAAAGGAACGTACAGAGTACACGTCTTGCATAAAGTAAGTATGTTTTCGTTTTCACTTTATTTTTAACTTCCGTAAATAATGTATTTTGTTCGGTTTCATTGCTTAAATGCTGTAACAGGTAATTCGAACAAAGAACTGTTGGATATACAAATTATTTTGTAGTTTACCCATGAAATATATATGTTAGGACCGAATATAGCCTACGGTCTTAGTATGGTCAAATAACTGTCACATGTAAAATGTATTGTAGATTGATCCAGGACCATTGTATAATAGATTTTTGTAAACGTGTAGCACGGCAAGATTTGTTGTTTTAGCCCTTTTAAAATTATGTTGATAACTTGACATATGATGATAACTTAATGGATCCACGATTTACAAATTGTTGAAATTTTGAGTAGATGTGAGAAGCAATATATCTTAATATTGGTAACTCTTTTTCATTAATATTAATTAAAACTGGTTTCTTCAATACAGTTGAGAGTTTGACGTTATTCTTGTTAATGTGGATAACACCCATATATAGGTTGCAGAGGAAAAAAATAGTAGAAATTCGTTTAGAACCGTAAATTCGGTTGATTACAATTTTATTGTTGCGTTGTAAACAAACAAAAATGTTATACCGATCTTTTTCACGTCTCTGTTAAGAGGTTATAAAAGTAGATTCACTACCCCAGTACTCATTCTCATGTTCATGGTACATCCATGCTTTGTCAGAGCATACTGTATTTCGCAGTATGTATAACTTAAAAATTCGCACTTTATGTGTTTTCAAATAAAATTTTTTCACCGTCTAAGATTAATGACTTGTCATAAATGGGTTCACAGATGTAAGGTCAGTTGTGGGATCTTGAGAAAATAATTACTACACTATAAAGACATTGAAAATCCTTCAACTCGGAAGATACATCCAATGATGCTGTAACTTGGCAGACAGACAGATGCGAAAATTGATAGAGTTTTGGTGCTAAAGCAATCAAGGGTGTTTTAAAAAAAACTGCATTGTGCAAGCGTCTGCGGGCTCGACATACTGTTCCAGGCGGCAATATGAGACGTTATAATAAGTTGCACATCGTACTAATCACGCGCTATTTTGGAAACCCCTGTGCATTCTTGCCTGCTTTACCACCCAAATGTTATCAGTTGTTGTTGGGTCAAGGCTGTCTATCTCTGTTGACCCACTAGCAAACACCATCAGATACGTCCTTCAGGGCGAGACAATGACCCGTAGTCAGGGGTGTAACCACGGGGGGACAGTGCCCCCCCAAGTAGTGTGTTTGCCCCCCAAATGAAAATTGGGGAAATACACTAGATATATTTAGTTTCAGCCACTTTGTACACGATACCTGTGGGTCAGTTCATGTGAAATCGTCTAGCTTGGCTGCTCAACTCCCTTCAAAAAATATATTTTTTTTAAATATTGATGTCCTTGTATAAGGATAGTTACAAATGAATATTATTTTATTTTTATACCAATCTATTAATTAACGGCAGCCACTTTTGTATTCCGGCGCGTGCCAAAATTTCTGTTAGCAGACATTTACGGAAAATATAGTATATGCGGACTCGTTTATCATAGAATATTCAAACAAAACCATTCTTTCCTTTAAAATACGCGTGATAATTTTAGTCCTCTGCATGAGAAACCTAGAAAGTAATTGAACTTGTCAAAATGATATTCAAATATGATTGTTGAAATAGAAACAATTTCGCCTTCAGTGCGCTTTTTCGACCGAAAGAGATTAAATATCAAAGTTGATTTTTGTGCACTACTAACATATCAAAGTATGTTGAAGGTTACTATGTGATTCATTAATTATTTACGAATTTTCGAAAATCCTAAAATTCGTATTTTATGCATATTGGAGGCCCAATATCTCTGGTGGAACAAAATATAAAAATCTAATTTCTTCACCCGTTATCCATTTATCTAATAGAAGAAACTGTGGTAAAAATGTGAACTTCGATATTTGTATTTGAAGGTAGGTACTAATTTGGTGCAAATTGGGGGTGAATAATGCTCGTGCACGCTATGGTATGAATACTGGAGATTTTTATCTTTTGTGGGAGATCAGATATAAGTCTATATTTTTACACATTAAGCACTTGTGTCAGGAGAAGCTAAGGTAGAAATTTAAACTTCTATATTTGAGTTTGGAAAGAGTTACAAATTCGCAAATTGGGGTGTGGGTGGAGTGAGTAATGCTCGTGCGTGCTTTGGGAAATGTTATATTACCACCAGAGTGCCCAACAAAGATGTGAATACGTAAAACAGATCCTGAAATATCTTTGTAAGAGAGCTTATTTTATATATTGTATATCCAGTGTTCAGTTGATAACATGGCTGCTACGCAATTCCACTCTTGTCTTTTTCATTCCATTATGCAACCAAGCCTTTGGCAAAATGTTGCCACCTTTCTATGTGTGTTTGAAGAGCTTTTACAGTTGTTTGTATCTATTAATATTTAAGCATTTCAATTATCATTACAGTAATAAAATCGTAATTCTGATGGCAATTCAGGATATTTCTTTTCAGGTCCATTCTTTATACGAGTTACTAAATTATTCATCCCCAATTTCCAAATCTGTTACTTCCTTCAGACTCAAATATTAAAGTTGAAGTTCCTACTGTATTTGCCCGTGACGTAAGTGTATAAATTTTTGGAAAAATAGATTTTTATCTAATCTCCCATCAGAGATGCGGATGTTCAGTGTTCCTACCAAAGCGCGCACGAGCATCATTCAACAATTTGCAAATATGTAACTCTCTTCAAACTCAAGTATCAAAGTTCAAACTTCTATCGCAGTTTCTCCTGACGTATATATATATATATATATATATATACAGATGCTTTATCAGAATAATGGAAACAGCTGAACGAAAGTGCAAGTTACCAGATTAATATGGTGTCGGGCCACCTTTCGCCTTCAGAACAGCCTTGATGCGACGTGGGATGGAGGCATAGAGGTCGTGAATGGTAGCAAGTGGAATATTACACCATTCCTCGTGCAGGGCATCGGCCAGTTCTGTGAGAGAGGATGGAGGTGGAAATCGTCGCCGGAGTCGTGTTTCCAAGATGGACCACAGATGTTCAATTATGTTGAGATCTGGGGATTGGGCGGGCCAGGGGAGGTGTTGAACTTCATCCCGATGTTCCTCAAACCACGCTGCAACAACTCCAGCTGTGTGAATGGGTGCATTATCATCCTGGAATATGGCGTCATTGTCCGGGAACAACATCGGGACCATAGGATGCAAGTGGTCTCCTAAAATTGCGACATAATCGTTGGCAGTGATGCGTCCGCGAAGTGTGACCACAGGACCCAATGAAAACCATGATATTGCGGCCCACAGCATCACCGTGCCGCCGCCATGTTTCACAGTTGGGCGGAGACACTGCAGATCATACGCTTCTTTGGGCGTTCTCCACACATAAACACGGCCCGTGGTTTGGAATAGGGTGAATGGTGACTCATCCGACCATACCACACGTTTCCAGTCGTCAACGGTCCAAGTTGCATGGTCGCGGCACCATTTGCGGCGTGCTAAAGCGTTCTGGTCCCTGATGAGAGATTTGGCCCGTGCAACACGACCCCGTAAGTTCATGTCATGTAATTCGCGGCGGACTGTGATTGTCGAAATAGGTTGGGGGAGGTGCTGATTGAGTTCCTCCGTCACTTGCGCCGCAGTGGCACGACGGTTCCGCGTGACAATGCGCTTTAATGCCCGGCGTGCCCTGTCACTGATGCTTTTCTTCCACCCACTGTTCCGCTTCCCCGATGTGGTTTTCCCGTGTGTTGTGTAGGCCGTCATCACCTTCGACACTGTCCCTGGCGACACACCTAACACACTAGCCACTGCCGTCACACTCACTCCACATAACCGCGCACCAACAATTTGCCCTCTTTGAAACTCTGAGAGGTCTCCCATTTTACACTACCCCGTCTGCTGCAGCCACTGCACACTCCTGTTCCACGACGCCTGACGTAGTATGGAGACCGACCTAACACACCACCACCAGCAGTCCGGCGCTGCGGTCGCCACGACACCACTGCCAACCCATACATCTGACGTGTTGCCAACTACAGGTGTTTCCATTATTCTGATAAGCATCTGTATATATAT
>JAGDQP010040871.1:0-15209 GCA_022664845.1 Lepisma saccharinum | reverse complement strand
AAAGTTTGAAAAAGTGAATGGTCATATGAAGAGACTTGAACCGTGGACGTCAGATTCTAGTCTGAAGCTCTCATTTCCACGCATTATTTCATTACACCACATATGACATTTCATTTATTGGCACAATTACTGTATATTTTACGAGTATTGAATGATCGTTCCAGTTCGAAACTTAAACGAGAATGTTTGTCTTTATAAAAGCAATATAAAATTACATTGTGTTATTTCTCTCGTTATTAGAGTGTGCATTTTTAAATGTTTTAACTTTAATGCTTATTATTATTTACTGAAGTTATTTTCTATTTTTGGAGTTCATGCTTTTCGCCGACGAAGTAAGTTTCAAACATTCAAATTTATGATTGTTTACAATAATCTCGTGATGTAAAGAATTATGCCCATATCCAGGATTGGAGAAGGATTTAAAACGTGTACATGGTTTCAAACTAGGGGCGTGTCTCTCTCTTCATAGGTCTCTCCAATGACATCATTTGTATATTCCCGAAGGAACGTAAGGGGGAACAGATATTTCTTACTTGTCCAGAACTGATTAAACGCAACACTTCGTGTATGGTGTGTTGCCTACCTTCACTACTTTGCATGTCAGGAACTTCCTTCGCTCAGTATACAGAGAAACCAGCTCGTACACTAGCTATCGAGATCTCCAGTGTATGGTAAGCATGTCTACAGCCAATCAGCAGACAAGAATGAGATGTGAAGCGACACCAACGCCTCTGGTGGAAGTTAAAAGCATTCGTAGAGAGAACACAGTACACGATAAACACATCGTTGATGCATTGTATCAAGTGAATCAGATTGGAGAAAATATTTTTATCATTTCATAATTTTGCCGTTGACTAGTGCCATACTCGTAGGTTACGTGATAAATCCTGAACTTCCCTCGACTATGACTTCCCTTGGTGTTCTTTGACGTTTGGCGACCATATACCGGTAACCAAGGGATTTGGAAATCGGTACCGTAAAAAATGCTTCACTGTTAAAAATTCAGGAAAGTGCCTTGATATATTCAGTAATGTTTTAGATAAATGTTAGTATTTGCAGAAATCTTGAAAAACAACGGGAGATTTCTTTTGTGGTACTGGAAGTCCTCAATTTAAAGTTCGCGAGATGCTCGCACTTGCGCATAAAGAGAAAACGGTTGAAACATGCAATTCTGATTAATTAAGTGTTTACTTCGTCAATTTGATCACGCACTTGATCAGAAATGGGAGGTGTTCTCAGCGATTTGGAATGGCGATCTTTAATCGACAAATAGAAAAGCTATTTATATATGGCGTAAGTCGTGAGACTAACTTTGTTTATGTTTTCGGACTTCGGGCTACTTCTGATCCTCTATACTGTTTTCATATAATGCTTTACCACTGACAGTATAGTGTAATCAGTAAGACGCTGAACTTCGGACTGAATAACCTTGTTCAAATCTTGCTTGAGGCTTCTATTTGTTTTCTTTTGCTCCCAGCGTTTCTGAAAGCTGAATGATGGCTGTTTTTATTAAAAAGTTACTGGAAATTTCCAGACAGCTATGGTTATCTAACTTTTTCCATGCATGTTTCGGAATTTTTTTGAAAGTGTGGATTCGTTTCTGTTTGGTGTTGCTTTCTTCTCCTGGTGTTAGGAGAGCTACTGTTGTTCAGAATTTCTCGTTTCGGACTCACTGGGTTCTCTGCACTTCCATATATGTTTTGGCTATGATGTAGTGGATGAAGAGACAGAATGGTCTGTTTTTTTTTCATCAAGGTTTTCAGGAACTTGTCCATTACTGAAACAAATATTTAGAGAAGGGAATTGACAGCACAGGAAAGTAAATACGGCGAATAAAAGAATAATGTTTACCAGAGATTTCCTTAGTTTCACAGAAAATGTCGGAATGGTACCTCGAATTAGGCCCTGATGTCTATATTCCCCATCCCTGCCCCTGGGAGAGTGATCGTCAGGTGAAGCGATTAGGTAAAATTCACCAGTTCAGCTCAACAAATAAATGTTTAGGGAAATGGCTTAAAAAAATACTTTCCATTTTTCAAAATCCCTTAATTTTTGCGTGCATAATCGGAAACATTGCTTTTCAGTTTTAATTTAACCTTCATACAAGGTGTATATAACTTATTGAATGAGAATATAAAACATAAATATTGGAATTACTCTAACATTTGAAGAATAATATAGGAGAAGTTCTCCCCAGTGTCTCTGTCTCTATATGCATTCATGGTTTTCTGATTGACAATCGTGAATAAGGTTCGCTGGTGTTCACTGAAAAGAACTTTTAGCGAAATGAATTCAGACTAGAAGCTTCAGTTTTGAGGTATCTATGCAAAAGTTATTTTTTTATCTCTTTTCTTTTATTGAAAATCATTTTTCTGCGTGTTTAAATTTTACAAAAGGAAACCACATGGAATGTCAGATGGTATTCATACTTTCAACATTCAACAAACAGTACTCAATAATCTGAGGTGGCTCAAAGCCTACATTGTGGCGATATTCCTTTGATGTGATGTATGAATGTTAAAACACGCTATATAGAAAATTAGGGAGGCAACATTGCGAGGAACTCGGGGAAATGTGTTCTAACGACTGCTGAACACAAAATGAAAAGTAAAAGTGGGCAAAAGCGTAGGTCATTTTCTATTTATGTTTTACTGCGACCAGATGCACCCGGAAAATGAAGTTAGTAAAGTCAGAAACGAAAAGAACGATGGCGGATGGCAAAATAAAGGATTCAGAGACAACGTGAACAAAGACGACAAACAGCCTCGTGTGGAACGCTCAAGGAGAGAGGAAACAGATATTTCCTCCATCTTTTAACCTGGTCTGTTTGCATGTGTGTTAGTGGAAGTGTGTGTATTTTCTCTTCGCATGTGTACGAATATATGGTGTGTGTGTGTGTGCGCGTGAGAGAGAGAGAAAGAGACTTTGAGTCAATCTGTGTCTCTCTGTATGGCTGAGTGACTGTCTGTGTGAGAATGTGTATTGTCTGCCACCGTTTCTCTTCAGTGAGACAGAAACTCAATAGGATACGAAACTCTCTTTTCACACCATATATATCACGGTTCTTTTCCTGTGTCACTGTTCTAGCACTCGAGGTGCGATTTTCTGACTCATTACAATTATAAACAAAGGCCCTGGATCTCGAATTATTCTCATACCCTACATGTATAACGACGTGTTAATAAATTATTTTAAAAGATTTGTTTTATAATTTATTTACTGCCTTTAGGCAGCTCAGGCTCAGACCAGTTTAAATAATTAAAAGAAAGTTTCACGTGGGTGTTATATACGAAATACGATTAAAATATTATCGCGTATTATTAATTAAATAAATATTAGTGTAAAAACTAAATTACAATTTAATTATTTCACTCTGTTTTCTAATACAGTTCCCGAGAGGTCGTGGCTCAGTTAGTAGAGCGATTGCTTCAAATCCATATTGTCGTGGGTTTGCGTCGAACGACCGCCTATTTTGAGTAAGGTTTCCTCGGTCGCACTAAGAAAATGCTGAGATGGTACCATAAATACATCCATGGTTTTCTTCAGTTTATTTCTTATTGTTATTGCTGGTAAAATTTATCTAACGTGAAATACCTACAAGGTGTATTTAGAGTTTGTTAAATAAATGCATATATAAATATAGGGTGCGTCACCTAAAATTAATACTTGGAACAACTCGACTAGTATTACACGTAGAGCTTTGAAACAAAATAGTTAATTACTAAATTGCATATGAGTGAGATCGCTTTCTATGAGTGCGCTACATGTTTCAAATCCGGATGAGGTACATTTAATGAAGTGGTTCGGAGTTCACTTTAACAAAAACTGTAGGTCCAGTGCTTGAAAGCTAACGGGATTAAACATTACTCACAAGCCGGTTGAACAAATCAAACTGATTGAAAATTTTACGCACATATTAACGACAGGATTTGGAACTATTACCAAAGTAGAATAACGTCGCCGATTTGAAAATACCGCCTAACAACCACTTTGGGTGAAAATATTTTTGTTTTGCCTGTTCCTACTCTTATTCTGTCAAGACAGCTACCTACGAAGTAGTTCTTTGTTTCTCCAACAGATGGTGGTATAATATCGAGAAGAATGTCGGGATAGCACCTTCAACATAGGCCTTGGCCGACGCCTTCCCGAATCCTTTTACCCTCCCCTATCCCGGCCGAGACCTAGATGCCTAAAGGCCATACATAAAATTTTAAAAATATCAAGTAAAGTAACACCGCGTGTGCCTTGCTTCAATACAAATTTAGAGCGGTTTTTCATTCCTCCGGTAAAATTTACATTTTAGGTATTGTATAATTTTCAATGATATACAAGTATAACATCATAAGCTTTAAAACTCAGATGCTACATAGTTCACTTTCATAAAAGGATATCAAATAAATAAACTACGTAGTATTCCATTTGAATAACAATCGTGATGCAGCTAGGTTGAGTTGTGATTGATAATAACAATAGAGTCTAAATTTATTATTTATAGATAATAGAATCTATTACCTTCATTTCACACACTTCACAATTTAATATTTCTCTTCTAAACACCTATCAATGAATCACGGATTAAATCAATTTTTGTTAAATCCACACAAAAGTTCCTTCTATTTCAAACCAACCATAAGGATCTATTTCAGTCTAGGAAAACCAATATTGCATAGAAATTCAGGTAAACGATATATATCGTAAAGTTAAATACGTACTTACAGGTTGAATTGAAATAAAACAAAACATATTTTAAAGATCAGAAATGAAGTCTAAATCTCGGATTATTCATAATTTCTGAACAAATGTAGACTAGACCCTTTCGTCGGCGCAAGAAATTTGGGTAATAAAAATAAACCATGCTTTTCACATCTTGCAGATAGTTTAATTTTTCACGACAGATTCATTATTTTTGGCGTAATGTACTATTCGTAACGGTAGATAAACTGTTGTGCATAATTTACTGCGCATAATTGTATCGTATGTCACCGAACTAAAATTTAGCATTATTGATAAATTTCTTACAATAGTCCGTTTCAGTGCAATACAAGTATAACGCTCATTTTCAAGCTGAGAGTTGAAAATGTTGAAACCAAAGAGTCGAATCTAAAAAGACATTAATTTTGCTACACATCAAAGAAGAACTAAGAAAAAACATAATAAAATAGACAAACGGGAAAAATTAATAAGTTTATGAAACATAGAAGGGACGAAGAATTTAAAAAGCAGAAACAAAATTAAAGAGAAAACTTTCAAACTTAAGGTTTCGTTTTAGGATTGATCACATTGAACAACTAAGTTCCTAATTACTGAGAAATACATGTTTCGTTTTTCTTTATTTTTCATTGCATTTCAAGAAAACCAATGATATGTTGTAAACCGTTCAGAAATATGTTACATAATTAGATTTACAACCGGCAAGAAAACTGTTGTGATATTAACCTACATGATGATCATGTAGGAAAAAGTGCAGTACAAGCCTGTATCCTATACGCTCGATATATTCTGATAAATGTCAACGTTCTTGAAAAAGTTGCGTAAACCTTTAGGCGCAGCTACGAGAAACTGGTGGCTTTACGCCTAGAACACGTGTTTGCACTAAAATAACTGGAGAGCAGGAATTGTGGGTGGGTTACCTGCTCTTCGATTCCATCCTCAAGCTAGCTCCAGTGATATATCTCGATATATAAGCATGTATGAAAACGTGTGCTACGTGTGCATCGGAACAAGTAGGCTACTGTCCTTTCTTATCCCGACTCACCAAAAGCTTCGCGACAGAATTCTTTGTTTGGGCTTCACGACACAATTTCGAATTTGGCCGAGGTATTTTCTATGGAAACAGTTGGAAACGTAAGTGGCCCGAAGTCAATTACCCATCTTAGCTGCTAACTGTAAAAAATATCAAATAATGTTTTCTCTACAAGTACTGCCAGATTTATTGTTTGAAATAAATGAAAATCTACTTTATTTAAGATGTTTTAAGTTGAATTACAGTAGAACATTATCCTTAGTACAATGTTCCCTAAACATTTTCTACTAGGTTGTGACAGATGCAATTTAGGAATTCATTCTTTATATTAATGCTGTACTTGCAATGTCAATAATGCATCTAAACTACCAAACCATAAAAATATCAAATGATATTTAATTTTAAAGTTGTTTCATATTTGTTATTTGTTCTAAAGAAGTGAACATTTGCGTCACCGTCTCTCTAAGATTTTTAAAGTTGAATACCATTAAAATATTGTCCTTACTCCTCCTTTTCCTAAACATTTTCTATTAGACACCACACATACAATTTAGTAATTCTTTCTTTATATGAATGTTCCACTTACATTGTCAATTACACATCTTAGCTGACAAACCATTGAAACGATAATATTTCCCCTAAAGGTTCTGCCAAATTTATTGTTTGTTTCATAGAAGTTAAAATTTACTTCACTCTCTATTTAAGATTTTTGAAGTTAAAATATTTCCCCTGTAGAATATTGTCATTACTCCAACGTTTCTATTAGACTCCACACATACAATTTAGTAATGAATTCTTTATTTCAAAGCTCTACTTACATTATGAACCGAGTTACTTGAAACTCTATATTTAGGGGATCAATGTCTGTGTAAATTAATAGATATATAAAAATTGCATTTACCCCCAACGTTCTCGCCACTGTTTGAAACAATGTTGGAAATATTTTTTTTCTTTTTGTCTTCTGTTGTGCTCTCAGGATGGTAACAATATCTAGAATAAAATAGAGATGTTTTCAACATAATTTTGATTCTTAGGAATAGACCGAATTCATACGGTATCAAATTTGGACGAGTGTGGCGGATGGGAACACATTGTGAATTTCTACATCGCATTTGAAATTATCTTTCGTGAAAACATTAAACACATATTTCACTAACTCGATTTATGTTCAAATCGATTTTTTTAACTAACTTTTGCGTAATTGAAAAAGATATTTGGATTGTCCGAAATTTTTGTAATGTCAAAGTCGCGATTGATTGAATTATTGCGCCCAGAATAAATGACTGCGATGAACGATTTGAAACTTGTTACAGATTTCCAAGAAATGTTAAAGAGAGGAGCAAGACTTAGAATATGACATAAAACGAAACCTGGTTAGCTCTTTATGGTATTGATATAGACAAACAAAGATACAGACAGACAAATCAGAAACGGAAGCGGTACTTAGAATGATCGCTGAAATATTACGTACAAAATGTGTCATTTTGTCTTAGAAAAACTTTCATAAATGACATTAAAGATCTTCCTGCCAATTACTAGCTACAAATTACATGTAGAAGTACCATCACATTGTTGGTAATACAGACTTTTATGACACTTATGTTGGTGTTGAATATTTCCGTATTCATGAAAGTTTGTCTCAGGTAAGCTCCTCTAATTTGCAGAGAAAATATGAAACAAACTAATTGGTAAACCAAAGTAAAATTTTCGCTCTAAATTAAACATGCAAGAAAAATAGGCAACAACTTTTTATTTATCTTCTCGAATTTGGCAATGATAATATCACTTAATTTCATTAATTAACTTTGACAGTGTGAAGATAGTACTTAAGATTGATGCGAGTCATCGTTTTCCAAATTTAAATAATATTATCTAAAAAACTTGTCGTACTGACAGAAGTGCAAAATATTCCAATTGAAAGTAGTTAACTTCAGCTGAGCCGTTAACTCATCGCAGGTTCAGTACATGTGGAGGTAAAGTTTTAAATGTGTCTTGATTTTAATCCAACAGTATCCAATTTTTAATCTTTTTTCTGCGAACTATCACGAAGCACGCGCCGAAAGTACACATTTTGGGCTTATTTGAAGGAGAAGATAACGCTATATATGCCAATATTAGCTGTTGAACTGAACTGCTAAATGAGAAAATGCCTTTTGTGAATTAAAAAAAACTTTGTATCTATTTTCAACATATTTTGGCATTAGGAACTTTAGACAAGCGAAATGGTAAATGGTAGGATCAGACACAAGAATCATTAAAAGGAAATTTTGGTCATCTTGATATTCCTAAGTTCCAGCTGATTTCTGAAGCTTATCGTTTTTGTTGAACCATTCCTGATTTGCTTTGCTATATAGGCATAGTTAACTGAAGTCGCGAGGCGAAAGTATAGTGAAGAGTGTTAGTTGAATCACTTTTACATTCCTTCTCCCCCCGAAGCAAAGTTCCGCCTGGGTTTAATCCACGTTGCAGTGAACCCTGTGCTCAATTCGTAATTGTCAAAATAAAGGAGCAATCCTAATTATACATACATTCGCGTTGTCCAACAAAATTGCCGCCGGAGTGGAAACCCAGCTTCCAGTAGGGTTCAGGTTTTTGTTTGTGAGCGTGAGCTCAGTTTTTTTTAATATAACAAAACGATTGATCTGAACTGCACTCGCACATTTATTGAACACGCCTTACCAAATCAAGCTACAGAAAGTCACTACAGTGGTGGTCGTCTCAGACTCCATGAATTTATCAATATGACTCTTTTACAGTCCCAAAACGCAGCAGTTACAGGCTTTTGTTACACACGCTTTGCTTAAATTTGATTGACCTTTTCAACAAGTGTTTGTGCAATTAGGATTACTCGTTTGTTTGGACGCTCATAAACTGAGCCCAAGTCATACTGATTAGAAAGAAAGGAGTGCGGACACTCTCCCGATTTTACACAGCGTGGGAGTACGCAGCGGCATAGAGAGGAAACGCGAGCGCTGCTATCGTTTTGGCCGGGAGTCTTGACTGGAACGTAATGCTGTCTTGTTTAAAAACAGACGCAAAATGGTCAACATCGTATTCAAACGTATTAATACATGTTATTCAAACGTATTAATATATGTTATTTGATATTAGTACAGTGTTGCGTGTTTTTTCTTCACATTTTCAAGCAGTTCAATTTCCTTTTTAAAGATTACATTTCGTAGCTTATTTATACCTTTACTGTTTTGTTTCATTCTGTGGTTTCTCTAACAATGTCGCGAGGGACGTATTTAAGGGGTGAGTCCGGTTTCTCCGAATTCAGGATTTTACGAAAAATCAGTATAAATTTAGAGTAATTATATAAATCTGATATAAATGTCACATCCAGACTGATCTTGATTGACACCGGAAGCCGAGAGACCGCCCCCGAAACAAACTTCTAGATACGCGCCTGAATGCCGACGTGTTTTGTGACAGCTTCCAGATCTGGTTACGACCGATAATCTTACAGTAAGGGACATTTTTTCTTCCGCCAGGGGAGGAAAATGCATTTTTAAGTCGGAGAAACTATTCCAAGAAAAGACAAAAAACAACAGCAACCTTTCCTGTTTGTGACCTGCATTCCTCTTAAGATTCTGTTGTTAAATACGATGAATTTGTTATAAACGGGAAACAGTTCATATTCCTCATAAAACGTAGCGTCTGAAACCTAATTCTGTCCGGTCCCTTTGTATTTTTTCTAACTTACCAAAGTGCTGTGATTATAAGAAGATGCTTTTCCAGGGTTTTCCTCAGTCACACCAGACAAATGCCGGAATAGTACATACTAACTAGACCCTAATCTTCCAAATACTCTCCTCCGCCTGAGATATTTAAAGGCCATTATTAAATTCATTTAAGCAGGACATTAACGAAGATTGCTGCCTCCTAAAAAGTAGGGAATTTATTTTCTGTTCTTTTATTTGTTTACATAATACAGGTTGTACGACTTTGAAGAATACTTTATGAGTGATAGATAAGATTAAACATGTGTTAAAACTTTGACTTGATTTAAACCATAGACATCAAGTTGACTTTAAAGAAAGTGCTTGTTCTGGCATATCGAACGGAAGAAGTTTGTTTTTTATGTGAATAATAATGTCATGAAATATGTATTTTTGGCAAAACATTTCTTTTAATATTTGGAATTGTTACCTATTAATTTAGGCTTTTAATTATATGGAAGAGAAATAGCGGAAAGCAAAATAAATAATAATGAAATAAGTGCAAGTTACCATTTACCAACACAGCTTAATTGCAAGGAACCGTCCAAATCGAATGCAGCGCCTCTATGCGGAAGCACTTAGGAACTACATCGAGTGTCCAGACTTTCTCCTTCTATTCTAAAACGCTCCTTGGAGCGGATAAAGGCCTCAGCCTGTATAGACTATTGGCCTGTTAAAATGTATATATGTAAATTTATAATAATGAATTAAAATAATCGTGGAAAAGTTAGAAATATGAATTGGGTAAAAAAGTGAAAAAGTATAGAATAAATAGTGATTAAAGTATTATACATGATACATGGGCTCGCCACCTCTATAAAGAAGTGTGAGAAAATGGGGAAACGACGTATACGGGATGCATTGTAGAGTCAAAAAGAGAAAACTGCAACATGAAATGATTACGTGTAAGAGAATATATAGTGTATGTGTGTGTTATATGTATGTAAGTGTGTATGTCAAAATGTCTGATGTGTACTTAAAAACTTTGTCACAATTTAACTCTTCACTGCACGTAGGCACCGCACCACACCACACAGCACTAGATGTTCGAAGTAGCACGTCTAATCGTCGAATCCCCGACTTTCTCCTTTATAATGGTTATGTCGAAGTTCTAAACTCACAGTATACTGAGAATGGCTTACCACTTAGGCGGCAACTTTCTTTGAGAAGTGACTACGAAAGGTGGGCCGTTAGAACCACTGCGATATAAACACATGCTCATACTGTACTATTTATATGAATATTATGATAGAATCGTAAAAAAACTTACAAGAAATTCCATTAAGATTACATTTACGGTTGAGTATGAAGGTCAGTTGCCTTGTGGTGGACTGGAACGTAGTGACGTTCCGTGAGCCAATATGTTTTGGCGGAGAAACTGGGTAACTTAACTCATCACTAACTGCATTTATAGTGAATGTGATGTCGCGAGACAAAACTATAAGAAAACCATAGCAAAAACTATTAGCTAAATCACAAAAAATTGGCTCGGGGAAACTATCACTTTAAGCACATAGATCGTGCGGCACTCACGGCTAAGTCTGGTTTACATACTGAACTCCTAACAGGTGAATTACTTTTATATATAATTTGCGTTCTTTGTTAGGCTCCATTATGAAACCTTAACGTTTCAAAGGAAATAATTATTGAAATTTTATAAGCTAATGGACATTTCCGGTAGAAATTTTTAATTGCAATAAAAAATTCTTCTGTTAAAGTAGACTACGGAAAACATTTTCTTTTCTTTCTGTGATGCATTTATCAAAAGTTATAAAGCCTTGCTTCGAAACAGTCTCAGCCTTGCGCTTAATCGGTCGCAGCCGTGTTATGACGTAATCAGTCTGCCGACTGCTTGTCATTAACATACAGATGGTATTTGATTTGTTAATATTGTTTAAAAGAGATAGCAAAAATGGATCGAAAGAAATAGTATAAGTGGTGAATAGCGTTTCTGTATGCCTTAACATGTCATTTAGTTCGTTTAATTCATTTAAAATTAATTTTTACTTTTAATACTTTTCTAAGATATTGATATATTTTGGTAGCTTCAACACTAATTTATAACAGCTCCTTTTTCATGATTAAATCATATCTTCTAATAATACTCTTTACAACTCTTGTATTTAAAATGAATTACCTATTTTTTTTTCTGTAAAGTAAATGTGGGTTTTTTACGTTCGATAATCGTATACTTTTTTAATGAATGCTAGTGAAGCATTTTTCAAGAACTTAAAAGCACATGAATTAATAGTGCTCGTTACTGCCATATGTTAACAGTTTAACGTACTACTTGAAGCCCGTAAATATATTGAATAGTTTTAATATGTCATTGTAAAAAATAAAAGTATGTAAGAAACAAAAACGTAAATTGAAACATTAACACTGAAGTTACTCTTGCGTTTCGTGAAGTAAAATAAAACACGGTCTTTGATAGGATTCGAACAACCTTAGGTGAAAGTATAAAAAGTTAAAAGTTGCATGCGCCAACCAATTGCGCCAAATTGTCGAGACATCAAAAGTGATACAAAGCAGCGATAAGAATAGCACTACAAGTTAAGACTGCTCCCTGTTATATTTTATAGCAATTTCTGTTATTAAAAACATGTTTTGGTCTTTTAACTTATTGAAGCGTATTCTGCAGATTTATACATTAATTATTTCGTTAAGTGATGATGTAAATGTTGTTTCTCTTTTTGGATTTTCGTTTTCGAACTTCTGAATAAGGAACTTAACATAGGGAGAAGCATATAGCTTCGGAAATAGTACGGATTGATTACGTCAAACCAATCAGAGGATGATTTTCGTTGTATGACGTAGGAGATTGAATTCTTAGTATTTCCTGCTATATTTCTACGTAACGAAAAACCGTAGCGCTGAAATTTCAAAAACATTATATATTATTTAATCTGATGTACACAAGCAAATTGTAAAATATATAAGGACGGAGAAAACGGAAATGTCCATTATTTATATCAAAATAATATTTTCCTAAATTACTTTATTTCTGTTCGCCAGAGAAACAAATTTAACATGTAGAGCAAACATTTATATACTCTTTCAGTTGCACGTCACAAACATTTTTTGTTAACGTTTATGTATGACTAGGAGTAACATATTAAGCAGAGCGTCTTCTCTTTAAAAACAAAACATTTCATGTACAGCCATTGCAGTTGTCACGGACGTTACATTTTCTATCTTTTTGAGTGTTATTTTTTAAGTAAAAGAAAATGAAGTCGGTTTTTATGAGTAGAAGTAATGTGAAACATAATTTTCTTCCTACAGAGATAATTTTGATGACCTAACTGTGTTACTATTGAAGGAATTGATGAAAATGTGCCGTCAAGGATGTTACAAAATTTGAGACGTTACTTCATACACTGTAAAAAATAGAACACTTTTTTTTACACTTTTTTGAACACCTTAGAGCACTTTCTAGAAACGACTTTAGCTCACTTTTGAACACTTTTATAGTGTCCAAAAGTGAACTAAAGTGCTATTAAAGTGTCTCAAAGGTGTTCAAAAGCTCTTTAAAAGTGTACAAAAGTGATACCTTAATAGTGCTACAAAAGTGCTAAAAATTGCAAAGTGCCCTCAATTTTAATATGTTCCAAAAGTGTATTTTGGAAACTACTTTAGACTACTTTCAAGACACTTTATTAACTTTAAAGCAGTTTTGGAACACTTTAGGAGCACTTTCTCGACATTTTGTTACACAATATTACGTGTCATTCAGATATTACGTCAGCGTATTTTTGGTCAATTTAGACCCCTTCCCCCTTAGTAAGCAACATTAATTGGATGTCCTATCACTAATACTTAGACGCCCAGCAAAAGTAAACAAAGCTTGAACCCCTCGCCCCAGAATGCTTATGTAATACTTGAACTACTCCTGACAAAAGATGTATATACTTCAAATATATATTTAACTTTGGGGCGTACTATCAAAATTTATCTTTGTTTTATTATAAATAACGAATTTTGATACTACTTAGTAGTTGTATTTGAAGCGTATACATATTTATGTGTCAGAAGTCGTTCAAATAATACTTCTGCTTTCTATGGCGAGATTCAAACTCTACTTATTTTGGGTGGGCTTCTATGCATTAGAGATAGGGCATCTACTTAATGTTGCTTACTAAGGGAGAGGGATCTAAATTCACCAAAAATGTGCTGACATAAAATCTGAACGACACCTAAAATATTTAGCTTCGGCGCATATCAAAATTTATTATATCCACTTTATTACTAAAAGCTTGCTTAGCAAAAAATGTAAATATTTTTTATCTATGGCTAAAATGTTGCGAATTGAAACCCCATTTACCCGTGTTAAAACGGCTTAGAATTCACCTATTATTATTTTAGCAAATGTTTCCACTGTTGATATAACGGATTTTTTATACTATACGCCGCAACTTTAACTTCAACCGGGAATCTTACGCAGGTAGTAAGTCGATATAGTTGGTAAAAAAAATGCATTAAAAAACAACACTGGGTACAAGAAAAACACGCTGTAGTATAGTTTTTGACCTCCAATTTGCGTGCCTAAGTTGGTCTGGGCTGGACATTCCGACTGACTAATTTCCGAATATTTGTCAGAGACGAATGTCTGGATGGTATCTTCCTTCGAGGATTGTCATATGCTGCTAGTCTACAAATAAAACATCAGAACACATGCAAAAAGAAATAATCATCCACATCAATAAAAATATATTTTGATTTTCCTAAACTCAGAAAATTTTATTTCTATAATAGTTTAATAGTAAATTGCAATACAAATTTAGTAAAAAATTTAGTAAAAAAAACTAGAAATGAATATTTTTTTTGTAAAAACATTAAACTTTTCTTTTAAAGTAAAAAACAAGAACTTAACAGTCAGAAATGAAAATTGTTCACATTAAACACATGTAACTGTTTGTGTAAGTTTTCTGCCAAGTTTTCAACTTATTCCTTTATACACACGGCAACATCAATATGTACTTTTGTTGGTCCCACAATGAAGGCATACGTGTGCCGTGTGCTGGATGGGGCTCGGCCCCTGCGAGCCCTTTCTTAAATTGTTTGGAGAATACCAATGACTGAAGGCCAAGTGGAGTGCCTGTGACCAGGTGCAGCGTTCGTAATTGCCCTCTTCGACGCATCCTGGAACAATAGATAGTATGAATTTACTATAATAATACATAAACCACATGGCTATATAAAAGTAGCATTTTCTGTGAGGAAATTAACAAATCGAAAAGCAAATATAGCAACCGAGCAGTCGTGTCTAAGTAAATAGATCATTATGATAAACGGAATTTTATTAGCGGTAACAGCATTCTGGCTTACGCCCGTCCCGATCAGTAGGTAGAGCGGTAACTGTCTTCGCATTTGGAAGATTCGAAACCGGTGGCCAGCCATCCTGACCGGCCTTTTAGGGTTTGCTCTCAATCACACAAGCAAAATGTCGGGATTGTATCTTCAACAACGGCCCTGGTCGACGCCTTTCCACAGCCTTAGATGCCTGAAGTAAATAATAATTATAATAAACAATATACAGAACAATATACAATGTGCCTCAGTCGGTAGAGCAATGCCTCAACAATCGGAAGTTTCTGAAACAGTCCCAGTGGCTTCTGATTCTGACTGAGATTTTGCCAGAATTTTACTTTAAGCATATCAGGCAAATGTCGGGATAGTACTTACTAACTACGCCCTGATTGATATTTTCACACATCCTCTTCTCTACCCTATCCGGGCCTGACCTT
>JAGDQP010040870.1:0-17130 GCA_022664845.1 Lepisma saccharinum | reverse complement strand
TGACACGCGACATGTTCAAGTCATCCGTCAGAATTTTGTGACCGTACTGCTGCTGTGATGTCGTCTACCGACTGGGAACGCTTAGCGCACACCACCATTGTAACCTTTTCGTTCTTGCGTTCAGTTCGGACTGTTTATCCCCTCCGCAAAAAGTTGGTACCACTTAAACACAGCACTGCGGCTAGGGCGTTGTCACCATACAGTTGCCTGATCTTCTGCAATGTTTCTGTTGCGGATTTGCCTAGTTTTGGGCAGAATATGATGTTTGCCCGTTGCTCAAACTGCGACATTCTCCAAGTCTGCCGCCTCGCATTCAACACCTTTCACAACAGATACAGTATGTCTATTTACATTCTATGCACACAACTGCTTCTTGCTGGGTCGAGAGACAAACTTCCACTGATTCCTCCAGGACGTCACGTCTCAGCTGTAGTACATCACTAGCGCCACACTGCGTCCAGTCCACGAACTTATTGACTGTAGCGGCACATTACAAGCATATATGATTTATATGACATTGCAAAACCTAGAATATTGTATTAATACAAAATGCCAAAATTTGTGAAAAACAAATTAATATACAAGAAGAAAAATATGAATAAATAAGTCGTGTAACACAAATGAAGTTTAGAACGTCACGTCTCACGTGAGGGACAAAGAAATGATCCATGATCTTTAGTGGTGATTCCAACACACTCTTCATGAACGTATTTGCGCTACGATATGCAAAGATACATGTCTGCAACCCTGTCTGTCTGACAAAGGTAACAAAACCAAGATTTACAAGACTTGGAGCAACTCAGTGTCGGTTCTTGAGGACTATTAGAAGCAGTTGCTGAAGTTCTGGTCGTTTAAACGTGGTGACACTTGCTTTGTTTTTGTTATAATCTTCTTATTCTTTGTATTGGAATTGATAGCTTCCTTATTACCTGGCATTATCTTCGTTTTAATTACTAAACATTATGATGCTGAGTGTTCAGTACAAACATTTCAAATACCCAATTCTTTCATTTTAATCAGTTATGACTGCATTTTGCCCAATTGACCTCTTTACTTTTTCTGGCGCCTGCTAGTTACACAATGCAATGCACTACGTCATACACATTTTATGTTCACGTATGCTCACATACCTACATTATCCATGCATTATACTAATTAGATATTCAACAATAGACACTGAAACGAAACATTATTTACTATACTAAAATAACAGCAAAATCTTTTCTTGCTCAATATGCCACTTCAACTGGAGCTGCTGCCGCTCACGCCAATCAGAAACAAATGAGTCCCGCAAAAACGCTTTTTCTTGTCATGAGGATATAATTTACGGTGACATCTAGTAGCACCAACGGAAAGCTGCAGAGATCTGGGTGGTGCGCCATATTGGGGACCCGGGCCATAATCAGTACACTTACCTTATATATATCATCCCTCAAAGTTTGTGAATTACGTTACCACCCTGTATACCATAATCTCGGGAAAGTGGATCGGGAAAACCTGGAGTAAAGACTTTCTGATGTGACTGATAGTGAGGGAGAAAAAAATGATGTATACGTATTCTGTCAGGAAGGTCTTTTTGAGATTGTTTGAGGTAGGAATGGAGAAAACCGAAGCTAAGAATTAGATATTTTTTTTTTAAATTTAGTTTTAAAATCAGAAAAGCTGTTCACACATACACTAAAACTTAATAAAAAATGGTTAATAAGCAAATATTTTAAATAATAAAGAAATAAACCAAAGTAGTTATAAGACACATTACTGAAGAAATCCTGCATAAATATGTTACAATCGCATGGGAGTTAGGAGAAATTATCTGTGATTATCTTCCATTGATTTTGGAAATACTTGACGAGAAAAATCGATTTGTACAAAAAATTGAAATCGAAGCAAGCGAACATTTAAAAAAAAATGAATCCTCCAATGTTAAACTAAAAAAATAATATTATTCAGTACAGAAGAAAACCCTTAGCATAATTACAGTTTTGCATCAAACAAAATGAAATTTGATCGTCATATTCTTTGGTTTACTAAAGATTCCGAGTTGCCTGTCCGGGAAGTCGAAGTAGAAGTGGTAAAACTGTAAAATTGAGGGTGTCTGTAATTGTATTTGGACGACTTTTACATTTATAGGAAAAGGTGGAGTGATTCGCTGCATTTTTGGTTGTCATTTAAGTGGTAGTTGTTGATTAGTGGAAGTTTATGTAGCGAGACAACCTGAACAGTAGTCAAAGATAGCTTGGTTGAGAGTGCCATTCTTCTTATCAGTGTTTACAATGGAATGGCTGGTGATGTTTTGGATGGTTCTACTCATTTTTTTTTAGTTAAGCCTCCGCATGGCCCTTAATAGTCTATATTCGATTATTTCCCTCAAATTTGCCATGGTGAGACCATAACAACAGGGCCGGCCGAACGTTTAAACAAGGGGGCGCGGTGGTTCAATGGTAGAGCGCTTACTTTAGGTCATCGGGTCCATCCCTGCTCTTGCCATGGTGGATAAACACCACGTGTTGGGGTTTTGTCGGGGGTTTTCCCGTTTCCTCCCACTACTTCAACCCACCAATTCTTCCATTATCATCCATCCGGCCTGATCCAAAGTTGATTAAAAGCCTTAAAAATTAAATTTAACAAACAAACATGAACGTTTTTATGATTAATCACAAGAATATGGAGAAATAATAAAAGAACTCATACGAGTACAGAACGCAAATAAAATGTTTCTAGAAGATAGGAAAATGGTAGTTGAAACCGTGAAAGAGTATTTGAATAGTAGCTCCATATATACAAAAATAATACAGTATGGAATAACATTCAGAAGCATGCAGAAACTTCAAGTTAAAATGCTTTTTACAAACGTTTCTTGAACTCACGATCGTTCAACCGTGTCCTCAAATCTTGCAATATTAATTTAACTCATTTCCTGACGTCATACAATGATGAAATTTTGTACAGCGTTGTTAAGTTGGGTGACAGTACAATATTCCATTGTTACTTTCATATATTTCTATATTTTAAAAGCATATTTTAATATTATTTTTTTTTATATGAACTTCTTTATCCTAAAATAAATACTAACCCGCAACGATGCTGCGTTTGACGGGTTACAGAACACTTTAGGATTTGGGTGACAAAATATCAGCTTACGATATATAGGGTACGGAAGAAGTATCCGAACACCGAAACAACTCGAAACAAAATAATAATAAAAACTTTTTTAAAACACGTTTTTTTTCTTTAAAAAACAGAAACAAAGCAAAACAATTTGTACCGAAAAGTAAAAAAAAATCTTTATAAAAAAATATATTTATTCATGAATAAGAGAAAAGCATGAGGCGTGCTCTCATATATAATCACTTTATAAATTCTTCAGTTGGTGCACCCCATGCTTGTATTTTTAGTCATACATAAATAGATTTTTTTAAAGTAATTTCCTTGAAAAGAAAATTATGTTTTACATTTTGGTACGATTTTTTTCTTAAAAGTTATTTTTTTATTATTTTTTAACAAGTCCATGATGGAAAATGTACTTTTTTATTTAAACTTTCAAAATCTAATTTACTAGCTTTTAATCTTGTAAATTCCATTAAAATACTATTTGTATCTAACGAACTCAGTAAATCGTTTTCAATTACTAAAGTGGCCAGGTCAGATAAATGTTCTTGGCATATGGTTAGTCTCTAATACGTTTTCATCATTTTTGAGCTTTTAAAAAGTCCTTAACACTCTGCAGGTTAGTAGATGTTCTCTGGAGTAGCTAAGTGACAAAATGGGGCACCAGGGCCTTAAACAAAATACATATTTGGAGCCGGTAAATTTTTAAAAGATAAGTTTCGGTTCGCAAAACAACCATCGGTCTTATTGCTCTAAAATAAATATATCTTTACGTTTAACTCACCGCTTAGGTAGGATAGATTTCAGGCCCCTTGATGTAGTCGTAGAGTCTGAACAGATTCTCTTCTGCCCAAATATTGGAGCTGCTTCACCTTAATGCTGTAACTGTTAAGTTAATACTGCTCACTAACCCACTGGATAGGCACTGGATACTACATGTATTTTACCTGATCTTTATTTATTTGACAAATAAAAATCCCAGAAATCTCCCGCAGCAAGCACTGTTGATTCCGTCTGATCCGGAAACAGCCTGACTAGCTCTGAACATTCCCGAAATATGCTTTTGCCATCCTTTTTATTCGGGAAGTCAAGTCGCTCAATCATCACTTACAAATCTTGTGTGATATAACAATGACATAACATTATCTGCTTAGTTTACATAATTTACATCACATTTGTTTACGTACACATGTGTCTAACTTGTTTATGTTGCTAACATAATTATATTGATGTCCTTTAGTTAGTGTTTCTGTCGTAGTTTTTCAAAGTCTCATCTTTGGTATTGTATATGAATAAAACTGTTGCGGACCCTTTTTCCTCTAAGGTCCTTTACAATATTTCGCCCGAAAATATCGTAAAGAAACTGTCTATAGGGCGCCTTAATTACAATTGCAATGCCCAGTTTATCTGAGTCTGGCGCCGTTACTGGTTTATTTAACTTATTAGGTAGAGACAGGTAGAGCAAGGTAAAGCAATGAAAGGATCGTAGCTTGTCTTTTATCTCTTCACCTTTTATTATAAAAATTACAAGTCCACTATTTTAATATAAAGAGTCTCCCGCACAAACTATTGGAGACTTATTCTTGAGCTCCATTCGTATCTCAAATTACTTTCTTTCTCTTCCGTACGGTTCCATGTGTTGCGGTTGACGTTGGCCCAGACAACGATCTGGCTGAGAAAGAAGGCCCTTAGCTTGTAGCTGGATGGGGCCATAAAGGAAAAGTCCTATCTCGTAGCAGATCAGGACTTGGGGGGTTTATTGCCTATCTCGTAGCAGATGAGGCGGGTAGGAAGTTGGCCCATCTCGTGGCAGATCCGGCCGGTTAGGTAGGTTGGTCCATCTTGTAGCAGATCGAACCAGGCAGAGGGAGAGGAGTTGATGCGACTATTCCTGGGAGCGGAATAATGGTTTCTGATGTGTTCCGACGCCCTTTTATTCTGTTCTGTACTGCTGGCTCTTCAGTTTCCTGGTCGTCGTCTGCATCTTTGGCTATATTCGGTTGATTGCTGACGACTCTCTCCGTCTACTATTACTACCATTTGTTTTGATAGTAGCACGTGTTTTTACTCTTACTACGCACTACTATTTATTTACAAACAAAGAGCACGTGGCTTGTCTTATATTACAATAACGCAATCCACGGCACTTTACAATATACATACCTTTATTTTAATAGCCTGGCCCTTCCATTCACACCAACATACTTTATTCTCTCCTTCATAATAAAGGAGTTTTTCCCCAGTCGTTTTTATTTCGTTATGATGTAAGTGTACCAGCGTCCTCTGATTCTATTTTTGTTCTTATAATATTTTATATGGTTTACCGGTATTCCCGGTTAAATTTATTATTTTGATCTGTGAGACTCTGAACTCTATTTTCTTGGTCAATCCGAGATGTACCTTTTCGTTACGTACCAGTCTCTTTTTCCTGTATTCCAGTTTTCGTGTATACGCGAATCACGGTTTCCTTGGTTTGAGCTACAAAAATGACTGGTCACACAAAACAGCAGATACTAGATCTGAACCAGAAAACTGAGATTATCGAGGACGTGAACAGACCAAACGCCTAGGTCTGAAAGTTACTAAAACGTGAAACCAACCAAACAGACACGAGACAAATGTAGACAGAGGGAAAAACAGCAACCGAACAATCTGCAGGTCAATCAGTAAAACCCTAGTCAGAACACGACTAGGTGTTCACCAAGATAAACTTAAATTTCATGAAGACCAACATTAAAATATTTACGAAACATTCATAACTGCGAGGCGGCTGAAACCAAAGAAACCGTGGTGATTCACGCACACAGGGAACCAGGAATGCCATAGAGAGAGGCTGGTGTGTAACAAAAAGGGAAACCAGATTCTTATAAAAAATGTTCATACACACATAAGGATCTATAGTCACAGACAAACATATACACCCGGGCACGTGCCCCCTTCCTTAACATTTGGAAATTAAGAATAAAAGGTAAATTTTATTGTTGTTTACAGCCCTTCATGGTCTGGATGCCAAGGAGATTAGTTAACGTTTACTAGATTCATTTACGTTTATGGGTAGCTTTACTGTCTAACCACGGGATTTTATCAGACAACTTTGATTCTATTTTGGTATCTCAGGGCATATTTCATATTTGTCGAGTAGCTTTCTGATTCGGGGGCTTGAGGATCCCAGGTCTCTAGAACAGGCATTCAATCACTATCTTAGGGGGATTCTTAGGCTTCAAAGACAATTAAAATTTTAATCACCTTGCGATTATCTTTGATCTTTACGTTCTTTTTGCAAAGTAAATAACCAGAAATCAGCTTTTCACTGATACAAAAATAGAAACAAGAATTTTTAATGTAAAAATATTGGTCAGGGATGTACAAATATTAAATATTATTCAATATTTCTCTTAGTTCAACTGAACATGTCTTAAAACCCGAAGAATCATGCAGGAGGCTATTAGAATTGTCTATTCAGGTGATTCTGTAAGAACAATTTCTTCTGGGGATATTTATTGCATAAATAAAAACGAGTTCTTACTGAACGTAAAATCAAACATAAATTATTACTATTATAATAACAGTAGTTACTCAGCCGTTATTTTCTAGCATTCTAGACTGGAATTCATTAATACGTTTTCTAAGTTGCTCTTAAATTGCCTCAGCACAAAAAATCTTGATTCTCTAAGGATAATCAAACCCGGAACCATGTGTACGAAGTGCAAAAAGCGTGTTAACTACTTGGTAAAGAAGGGCCATATGTATATGAGACAGAGAGAGAAAGAGTTTATCTGTGGCGCTTCCTTAACAAAATCCTGGCTACGAGTCTACATATACAGCCTCACAGGACAAAATTGCAAATTTAACCGGTATTACCGGTAAATCGCTAACAATACTCATTAACAGAGGCAGAAAAGCAGAATTGGAGGAAGTTGGTACATTACAAGTAACTAAAAAAACAAAGTGAAAAACTCCTTCATTATAAAAGAGAATCTAGAATGCTAGTGTAAATAGAAGGGGCCGGGATTAAGGCCTCATCTTACACTAAAAATGAAGGTATGAATAAGATGGAGATAATAATCATAACCATATTATTTTTTTTTAAAATGTAAGTGTAATGATTATGAGAGAAAATTTTTATGGCAAGAGGTTTTGCATCGTAAGAGGTCGGATTATAAGGAACTATAAAAAAATGAATAAATGAAGAATCATTAATTTAGTAAGTGCTTGCTAAATTCACAATAAGGGGAATGTTAGCATAGACGAATGCATCTTATCTTCTGTCTCCGGGGTAACGTGGGGCACTGAGGGCACTGGGGCACTAATATTAGTACTTAATGGATTACCGTGCATATGATGGAGGTATGAAATCTGATGGGTCTGGGTCAGAGAGGAAGTGGGCTTGGAATCAGCAAAGGACGTTGATGATTGTAAGTGTTGCTGTGGTCTATAGTATCCAAAAGCAATGGATGATAGGTTTTATAATGGTTAGTAATGTAGAGTGTGCGGAAGGTTGGAATAGGATATTTGGCATGATAACTCTGGCATACAAGTCTGTTGTTGGGCTTGGAAGTTTAATATGATATCCGATACGGAATTTATGACGTTCAAGAATTTTGAATTTATTATAATAGGATGAAGACGCTGTGATCCAGGCTGGATGCCCGTAGTTTAAGACTGGTCTGAGTGATTTAAATCAGATGTTTTTTTTTTAAATCAATGATTTAAATAAAAAAATAATATTTAAAAAATAAAAATGAAGTGCAGTATTTTTAAACATTCTATGGTTTGAATCATATATAAGCTTGAAATTTACCTTTTAGTCCTAATGTGATGATAGGTTCTTATGATTTCAAGCGAAACCGAAGTGATCAACCTAGAATTTTTTAAACTATTGTGACGTCACTCGCATCCTGCGTGATGTGCGTTGCACTGTATAATCATTTGGTCACCCCGAAATCCAATTATATAAAATCACATTTTGGCTCCTTTTAATAATATTGTTTTCCAAAGTACTACTTATTTGTATATGCTACTTGATGTTTAAAAGTCTAGTCTATGCAATTCAAGTACATTAAACATTTTGTATTAAAATATTTATTTTAAACCATAATGATATTGAATTAACGTGTGTGCGTATGCAAAGACATTTTACTTGGCACACGAATATAAACGAAATATTTACAAGCATAGATATAAATATATAAAGTATATTTACATAATATAAAATATTATAAATAAATTAAGTAATTTTGAGAATTGTTGTCCATTAAAATATTTCTTAATTATAGTAAAATGTAAATTTGAAACTAATTTTCTGTCGCGGAAACCCAAGAACTCCCATTGTGTAAGAGTATACTTATTCTTAAGATTCTGAGCCGAAAGGTTCTTAGGGAGCCCTAATAAATAGATCAATTGTTTTCCTGTTGTTTCTTTCCTTGTTTCCTTTTCTACACATTATCCTTTATATACACGGGCTCCTCCTTAAGATAGGACGAGTCCAGCCATCACATAAATACATTTTTTCTTTTTTGCTTTGGTCCCAGTTTCGTGCAGCATCCCAAATCCCACGCCAGAAGCCGGGACAGTGGAAATCGAGTATATAGCCTAGTCTGGGGTACTCAATTGGAAGAACAATTTTAAGGGCTGAAAAATCTAAGTGAAATGAACTAAAATTTATCGTAGTAAACTTAAATCCTAGAATATTTCATTAGCAACATGTAGTCTGGAGAGAAGAGGCATATTCTAAGAAGTACATTTTGGGCCTAAGGATAGATTTCGTGTATATCTCAGAAACGAATCAGATTAAATTATTTTTCTTGTTTGGTCGATGGGAATTACCGCTACAATACAATTACCGCTAGTTATCATAAAAAAGTAGAGTGTTAATAAGCTGCATGAAGTTGACAAATCTAGTCTCTACATCTGAGTGTGATATATACAAGGTATGTGGCAGTACATGACACGAATCTTCAGGAGTATTCGTTTTGGTCTGTATATTTTGTTTAACCCTATAAATCTTCCTTATACGGCAAAATACCTAAACTATTATAAGGAGGAACCAGTAAAGATTAGAAATGACTCACGCATATGCTAGTCATTCCTTTACTTGTGCTGTTTGTCATGTGATAAAGCTCAATAGAATCTTGAGAAATATTCCGATGATGGCCGTCGCAACGCATTCAGGTTTAAACGTTTTGAATATTATTTTAGTATCCATCATTTGAGTATTCTGTTTCATTTTCATTTTTCTAAATATTTTTAAAGAGCTTATCTGCCCTATGAAATAATAATAATAAAAAAAAACAAAGAACTTACGGTATTTCGCTTGATACAATAACGCATCATCAGGGCAAGCTTCCACCCATTTAACCTTCCTGAAACTCCTACCGAAGGTACCGAAAGGTCTACAAGTCTTTTACTATAATCCTTAAACGTGATGAAGCGCAGTTGTATCACTCGAAATACTGTGAATAGATTTTATTATCAACGTGTCAAATAGGCCTTTCTATATACACAGAATACGCTTTCTAAATAATTATTTCACGCAACATATAATATATTGGAACACTTGAGAAATTTCAATAATAATGATACATGATTTATATCGCTCAATTCATGTATTCAATGATGATATGTGTAAAGAAAGAACATGTTATTACTTTTTTAAAAGTATTTTCTTTGTTAGCAGTATGTTCATATAAAGCAAAATTAACTGAAGTAATTTCTTTTTCTTTTCCAGAATAGATTGTTAGACATGGCAACAAGATGGTTTGGACTGGTTGTATTGTTTATAGAACTCCAGCATGTTACGTGGTGCCAATTTTCAGGAGGACTTCCACCGTCCCCTTGCCCCGATATTTTTCAGTATGCGTGGGAGGGTGAATGGAAAGGCCATCTGAATGTTCCTCTTGTGGGACAAACTAACAGACTAAGAATATATCTTAGTTTAGGAGCCAGGTTACAAAATGTAAGTTTGATTTTTTTTTTTTTTTTATCATTTAGGGATGCTATCTCTGAAAATGGAGGGTGTCATCCTCCAAATTCTCATGCATGTACACATCTCCAATTTTAATTTATTTATTTACTTATTTTTTCGGTTAGAAAGAGAAGATGTCCTGCAAAACTATAGTTACATCTTTCCAATTTTGTTTCCACTCTTCCTAAACTGAAAATTCTACCAACACTGGCAAGATGGCGACTCGTTAGTACCAGTCCTGTCTGTGCATTTTCTGTCCTATCATGTGAACACGGTTCTGCGAAACGTTGCTGCTTTCTAATTCTGTTTGTGATGTTTGTGTACGCCTGTCTTTGTATTCCGTAATACAAGAAATCTTGTTTTATACCATTTTTTTTACAGGCTAAGTATGCATATTTGTGTGTGTGTGTATGTATAACATAGTTGTAAATCACATATTTATCAGAATTAGTTGTAATCAAGTCGGGTCTTGAGTACTATTAAACATACTTTGCATAAATAATAGGACTTACCAATAATAATATATTGACTTACCAAAGCATGGTCCCAGGTACACGTCTATTGGAATGTGCTTTTGACTGTTAAGCTTTTTAAAGAACTCGTAGTCTTCTTCCTCAAGGCAGGAAACAAGTAGATGGGCAATGGATACATTAAAATGAAGACATGCCATGAATGTGCACGTAACTTACTGGATAAAACCATCCATAGGGTATTTATTATTATTTATAAATCCTACGTAGTTCTAAACGAGACACTAAAATATCCTACGATACAGTACCGACGCCTAACGACGTACCGATGTAAGTGGACGAGAGTGCGATCTTCAACTGTTGCCAGCTTCATAGTGTGACAAATTACCCTCTACCGCTACTATGGAATGTCCACCATTTTAAATCCATTTGTGATTTAAGAATAGGATCCATTCCGCGTCCAGTATGCCTCTGTTCAAGGTTAGCTCTGCTTTCTCCAACTCTTTAAGATACCAAGATAGACCTGAAACTATGTACTCTTTGATTGCACCTCTAATGTATTAATGAATTCCTGTTTTAACTTTTCTGTTGGTCATGCCAAGGTATTTCTTATAACACTCGCAGTTAACCTGGTATATACCTCAGAGCTCTCATTCGTATCAACAAAATAACTTTTGTATTCGATAAAGAGAAGAAAAAAGCTTTATTCTGCCTTGAAGAAGAAGACTAAAAATTCTTTGTAAAGCTTAGCAGCGAAAAGTCCATTGCAAAAAGTTGTAGTCATATTTTGGTAAGCCAATATGTTTCAAGTTTCGGCATGTTGCAATTTTGTGCATAGGAGAGTATAATTTATGTTCTGTGTTTTGAAATGTTTATGAAATTAATCTGGAAAATATGTCCTCGTCCAAGATATAACGATAAGTTAAATTTTATCCAGGCAAGTCAAACTTGAATTTTAATTTCGTTAAAAAAGAGTATTATGATACATTTCCCCATGGTCACTGATTAACTGATTCACTCATCCATATAAATTCCCAGACCAAACTACTGGAGCTAGAAACACCAAATTCCGTATGAAGGTGTAGGACCATGAGTAGGTAACGGAAAAAATCTGACATTTTTAAAAAGTCTCCATTTTGGATCCAAAATGGTCGCCAAACCCATTGTTGTATAGAATAGAGAGCTTAAACCGCTGAGGCTATTGAAATGAAATTTGGTATGAAGATACAACAACACTAGTAGGTTACGAAAATATTACGAGATATATCCAAAGACGCCATCTTGGATACAAAATGGCTGACTCTAAAATGCATTTTCCACACCGTTTGAGCTAGAGTTACGAAATTTGGTATGAAGGTACATGGTGACTAGTAGGTTAAGAAAATGTTGAAAGAGTCGCCATCTTGGACTCAAAATGACCGACAAACCTATTGTTGTATAGAATAGAGACCCTAAACTGTTGGGGCTAGCGAGATAAAATGTATCCAAAGACGTCATCTTGGATCCAAAATGGCGGACATAAAAATTCATTTTTCACACCGTCTGAGCTAGAGATACGAAATTTGACATAAAGGTTTATCATAACTAGTAGTTTAGGAAAATATTACGAAATTTTCGGAAAGTTTCCACCTTGGATCCAAAATGGCCGCCCAAAAAATCATTTTCGACATCGTTTGAGCTAGAGAAATGAAATTTTATTTGAAGGTGTACCTTCACGAGTAAATCAGGACAATATAATAAAACTTTCAAAAAGTCGCCATTTTTAATGCAAAATCCCCGCCCGAAAACCCATTTTCTAAGCCACTAAAACTAGACAAACGAAATTTGTTATGAACTACCATGATAAGCAGGTGACAAAAAATTGTGAAAACACCACATATGGGGGCGCAGCATCCCGGTAGGTGGTATATTTGTACTATGATCGCACAGTCCGCCAGAGAGTGTCTGATAATGATAGAGGTGGGGCTCTCAAAACCCCATGTTGGGAGCGCAGCGCCCCCATCGAAGCAAGCGAGTTGTAAATATAAAATTCAATGTCATGCATTACAGATATGTGCAGATATGTGACAAGTTTGGAAGTTAATAATTGGACAATAAATGAAACAACATACATATCAAAGTACAAAATCTTTAACTGCTGCTTCTGTCTTTAACAGAAATAAAATCAGTTTCAGAATATTTTATTGATGAAAACTAGAGCACTTTAATGGAAACTCTAATTTAGATAAACGCACGTAATGGTTAATTAATTCTATTTGTATTTATATTAAGTTTCTTATACTATAATTTTTATTAACTTTTTCTTTGACGTTTTCAAATAATAGAAAACTGATTTGGGATTTTTTTTCTTTCTCTTTCACTGTATCTCTTTAAATGATACAATAAAGTTAAAAAAAGTGGTTATTGGCATGAGCAGAACATCTTAGTCGAATCATAATTAATTCAAATTATCTAGAACTAATTCTGAAACGAGAAATAATTCAATAGTGGTTATGTGTATCGTATCTTAATACGAAGAGTAGATACGAATAGAATGGTGAATTAAATTTATTAGTTAATAATTCCTTCTGTACTCTTTCTTTCCAACCTTTAGCAATATTATGGAAGGATTGATCTTACCGACAAGAATTTTTCAAAAGACAGACCAACTTTGCATTACGATGTGACTTTTCCTTTGAGGAATCCACTTCCTGTTCTCACAGAGGTTTCGGTTAATGATTACGTAATCTGTTCAGGTCCTCCAGGTAAAGTAAACATTTAAAGACATTTTTTTTTTAATGGATTGAGTAAGTAGTGTTCTTTTCTGTGTATTTTTATAATACTAATCCGAGTAAGACTTGTTACTTGACCAACGCCTTATGACTCTGCCACAAGAAGAACTTTAAAAGGATAGAAAAAGAGAATCAAGAATCGCTATCCAGTCTCTCGGAAGTGGTATCACGACAATTCCGACACCGTCAATTGCGACACATTTGGAAAATCCAGTTTTACCGCGACAATTCCGACACTGTTCTTAATCATCTTTCAGCCACGTGTTTTGTATTAGTCAAGTAGCGTCAATTCCGACACCGTGTCTGCAGAGAAGGAGAGGACTGAGTATTTTCTTTTCGGTATTCTCTTTTTTGTAAGAGACCGTAAATGACCGGGAGAATATTTGTCTCTTCATGGGAGCTTCCGATGGCTATTGTGTATAGTTGGGAAAATTGTCGACTACAACTCTTGAAAGTCCCGTCCATGAAAAAAAGTAGTGTTTCCAAATAACGATTCTCTTCCCTTACTGGTGCAGAATATGAGCATCCTTCCATTATGTTTCTTCCGTCATCCATTTTGAAAATCTCTTCTAGTATAGTTATTTCTTCAGCATTTGAAGGGACTGCTAGAATGTTCTCATTCTCTTTCCTTGCTCGTTGTAATGTCCTTTTCATAGATAGGTAAGCGGGTATTCCCGTTACAAAATCGTTCCTTTCGAATATAAAGGTTTGAATTCTTCTCTGTATGGGGTACTTATGGGATTTTCTTCTTCTCTTACACGCTTTTTTTACAGTACATATCTTCTTTTTCACTTCTACTGCAGCTTCGGCAGACCTACACGTATGTTTAGTCACTTTCAGAAAGTTGTGTCCACTGCCAGTCAATAGTTTTCCTTTACATTTCTGTTTGCTCTCCTTTATGCATAGCCAGGTAATATTTCTATTTTTGAAGCGCCAATGTATTCGATATTGAAATCCTCGGTGCTTGCCTTCTTCATCTTAGTTTCTGTTATTTTAATATTCACCAGTTAGCCCTAGCTTAAATCAAGAAAATAATGTCAAAACACGTAGAGAAAATAAACAATACATGAGAAAAAAATATCAAGACACAAAAACGCCTTGTAGGTTCAATTGCACTTATCGGTGAACAATTGAGAAAGCGCTAGAAAAATTAATAAAAATTGCAACTTCATAGCCCAAGATGCCTATTGGCAGTATCGCGTTACTGAAATAGACAGACAACTAAACTATTGAACAACAACAAGAAAAGAATTCAAAAATCTATTATCAGTTCCCTTTTATTACACAATGCCCCGTATTCACCTACTTCCCCAATATATTATTCCTCGAATACATATACTTGATTAATTATATTCTCCATGTAAATACACATAACCCAAATTAATAACAAAATAATCCCAAAACCTCGTATCGGAGGTTACCTTAACAAGAGCAAATCGAAAAAAAAAAAGTCAACTTTTAACAGAACTTCTGTCAATAATACAAAAATACGAATAAATTCATCAACATTTCTTAGCAGAAAAACGAGGATGTTTCGAGGATATAATTTACATTTGATTCCAATAGCAGCGCTTAACTGAAGGAATTCAGTCAGGAGGGGGGATTCGCAATTTAAGGGGGGGGGATTCCAAGTTTTAATGAATTTTCTCAAAAGTAATTTTAGCATTTTAAGGATTTTAGACACAAGTTTAATTTTAATGTTTCTAACTAACCAACATATAAAAAGTTGATTTATTTAACAAATCTCAGCTTTTATTCCTGGTAATGATCCTGCGAAACGTCAATCACTAGAAAAACACCAACCTGAATTTCAAACGTTTATTCTCCCTCTGGTCATTTAATTGGTTTTTAATTGCACTTTAATTGCGTGCACACAACTCAACAACAAAAACAACAACAACACCTAATGCCTGACCCCTTTTCGCTCTTTCAGCATTCACCACTCTCACACCAAAATTCATAATTACAATCTCCGCTACTCAGAGACCCAACGTCTCTTCAAGAACACAGCCCCTATCTTCTTCTCAAAAGAAGATGACACTTTTTGAACCTGAATCCTAATAGATGTATTTACAAAACCTAACCCAACCCAAAAACCTCTACCAACCCAGTTTCCAAAGCACACACACACACACACACACACACAAAAAAAAGGATAAATGTCACTGAAAGTTACTCCGCCTTGAAATTTATGTATTTAAAATTCACTTATTAACAGCTAATCGCAAGTGAAGAACCTTTAGTTTCAATTTACCACAACGTATTTAATTAGCTCCTTACTTTCGTTGTCCTTGGCTGGATTTTAATGCTGCTGTAAGGAAAATTGCAGTTAGATTAATTATTCACTTACCTTGAATTAAATTGCAGTTTCGTTACTAATTTCCAAGAATTTGGACCAGTTTTAGCATTAATCAATACATTCAAAACTCTCCATTAAGTTAGTTTTGTCTTTTTTCTATCTATCGCGGGGTCGAATCTCAATGTTCATACCCATTGCGAATTCGTTTATTTATTGACATTTAATAATTAAATTAGATATATTAAACAGTTCTACAGTCTATCGTCTATACTATCTGACATTTTAAAGTTATTGATTAGTTGCTATGGTTACAGTCCGCCATATGCCGTCAGTCACTCTATATGCTCTAGTCACTGTCACTTTTTGATGTAATTATCACTGCCAATTTTGAATTTTGTATTTAAAAACTATTAGGTGGAACACTGTAGCACAATGAATTAAATCTTTGGAAATTTTCTTGTGATTCAGTCCGAAAATCCTTTGGAATGTTGTAATTTTAACACTAGTAATTTCAGCGGCTTTCTTCCCTTAAGCCGCCATCTTGCCAATCCCTTTAAGTTATTTACGCTTTAATTATTTAAGGCTGCTCATCGACTTTCTCCAAATCTCGTGCTTTCCACAAAACCAGAACCACAAATCTTCCATTCTAAGAGAACCATAACCACAAAAACTTTGCTCCGTTTTTTCATCCTCGGTTTTCTTCGCATGCTACGAATATTATTGAACTTTAAAGACTTCCTGCCATTTCATGTTGATAAGAATCGTACAAACTTTGTTCATATCTCCACCATTACTACCATGACGAGAGTGCGGCTTAAAACTTTTGTGATATAGAAAAATTCTACTGATATCAATAGAAAAAACAATATTTAAAAAGTAAACAAGAATACCAGTTTGAAAAAAGAAAATAATCAGCGCCATAGAAATTAAACCTTTCACCTACTTAGAAGAGACAAATAAAAGTACAATATAACAAGGAAGAACTGATATTAGACCTGAAGAAGAATGAGTGGTGAGTCTGAACCGAAAATCCTTATGTTACATCTGACTTTCTTCTCCGCTAAAGAGATTATCAAAATTAAAATAACAATCATGTGTAAGGCCACTAAGAGATCTGTATCCGTCACTGGCTTTAATCACAAAGGTGATAAAATTTCCGATCGTACTGGTGAAATTCCGGGTGGTTAGCAACCCTAGGAATATGTCAAAGATTTTATTATTATTTAATTAGCGAGGACGATCAAACGAACAAATAATCTTCAGAAAATTACTAATCCCAATAGTGCCGGTGAGTCCTTGATATCGGTCACTGACTTAAAAGAGATAATTACTAAAAAAATTCCGACAGGTTGACAACCCCAGTTATCTTTAGAGAATTAACTTGAATATCTTGAGCTTTTGAAAGTGCTACTGAACTGGTAATATAATTAATCCTCCACATATTCTCCCAGAATGTGACCTTTTTTCTTGTTCGGATCTTAAGTTGTATAATTAATTTAAAAAGAAAATAGTTCTATT
>JAGDQP010040869.1:5827-17130 GCA_022664845.1 Lepisma saccharinum | reverse complement strand
TTTTGTAACCCAAATCCTAAAGTGTTCCGCAACCAGTCAAACGCAAATCGTTGCAAGCAAGTATTTATTTTAGGATAAAGAAGTCCATATTGAAAAAAATATTAAAATTTGCTTTTAAATATATAGAAATATACGAAACTAACAATGGAATATTGTTTTGTCAACCGACTTACGTCGCTGTGCAAAATGTCATCATTGCATGATGTCGGAAAATAAGCTAAATTAACGCTGCAAGATTTGAGGACACCAGGAACCATTTTGAACTAAAGTAAAGTCTGTAAAAATACATTTATGGTATAACATTCGCCAAGTGTCTCGCTGGGATTTGTTTAAAATTGATTAGAATGCAAAGTTCTCCGCAGTCCAATATGTATTGTTTTAATTTTAGCGGCCCATACCGGTAATTTGTATATTTATCTTTAAATAAAACGAGACATGCCGGCCGGGTGGCCGAGCGGTCTGCGGCGGTAGGCCATCGGCTCGAAGGTCCCAGGTTCGAGTGCCGACATTGGCATAAGTGTGGATTAACAGCTAAACGGCGAATCGTGACGGGCCGAAGTCCAAAGTCACTAGACTGGCCCATATAAAAATAAAGTTTACCAAAGTTTTTTAGAACTGGACATAAATGTGGGCATATGCAAAACAGATTGGATCAAGTACTGCTTCTCTGACATATGTTACACACCCCGTCCGCCATCTTGGGTTCACCATATTGAATTCAAGCTATTTTTTCTTAAATGGGGATAGGTACAAGTGGTACATCAAATTCATGTCTAATTTTCGCAAAAATTCACTGGTGTAGTTAGTTTTTCAGTATCTCTAAACGTTTGCAAGTTATTAAATATGATAGGCCACCGATAATATTAAGTTGCTTCATGAAAGTGTGGAATCACCTGTTGAATTGCTGTAGAAAGGAAAAAGCATGAATGCTGTCAAATGCAGTATGAATGAAACCAAGTTATACATCTTTAACAAATATGGCACACACCGTCCTCTATTTACGACTGCCATTTGGATACAAGTTATTTTTTTGAAATAGGAGTAGGTGAAAATGATACATAAAATTCATGTAAACTTATTGCAGAAATTCACTGGTGTAGTTAGTTTGACCGTATCTTGAACCTTTTCAAAAAAGAAACAATAGGTCTCTTCTCGACGCCAACATCAACGCGTTTACTAAATTTCAACTGAATCTGTAAAGTTATACGTGAGTTATAGATGACGAAAATTCTCTGGACATACATATAGACAGACAGACGGATACACACACACACACACACAGAGACATCAATGCAAAAATTATATTTCTTTACGTTTTAGCAGAGGTGGTAAAACCCAAATCTGGTCTTATCTCGATTTAGAAAATGTGACTCTAATACGATATTGCCATGTTATAGTATAACATTGAAGTAATAAAAATCACACATGAAGAAATAATTAGAAGCATGACACCACTGTTATAAAAACTTTGCTTATACCTATTATTTTTCAGTTAGAAATTGTTTCCATTTATCAACACCATATACGTAAGCGTAACTGATGTTACTCTTCAATGTCTATTCACGAAGTGCTTGGCGGGGATTAAAGGCTCAATCCAACTGGGTTTTACCGCCATTTTCGTTTTACGTCAATTATTCGAATCTCAGTAGAGGAAAACAGAAATTAACTTTCACGGATCAAAGTTCGTTTCGTCCTTCAATAATGAGTACAATTAGTTATAATTAAATGCTAGTAGTAACTGCAGGATTGTGTGCAGACATTTTTTGGAGGTTACTGTCCCAAAAGTGTCTGCACAGAATCCTGACTTTACTATTAATATTTTATTAAAACTAATTGTTCTCATTATTGAAGGACGAAACGAACTTTGGTCCGTGAAAGTTAATTTCTGTTTTCCTCTACTGAAATTCGAATAATTGAAGTAAAACGAAAAAGGCGGGAAAACCCACTTGGATTGAGCCTTAACTGATTTGTTCAGTACAGACAGTCAGTAAAGTTTGCTGACGAAAGTTTTAGTTGCCCATATTGACTTACTTGCAATAGACAGGCTGTAAGTAGCATTATTGCCAACAACCTCTCAAGAAAAACGGCTAGATTGTTTGCAGAAATAAGCATCCCCCCCCTAAACAGCTAGATTTTGAACTGCTAACCTATAACCCACATTGTCAATTTTAAAACCTTTTTTTGTGTGTAGGATTATAAGTGAGTGAGTTATAGTAAAATTTGAAATGTTGGATTTTATTCACTGAAGACCAGCAAGTAACATATATGACTTTAAATTACAATAAAATCCATCAACAACTTACCTGATTTGTGAAAGTTGTGACGTTACTCACATTTGCTTAAATGCAATTAAGTCACTTTCGTATGCTTTTAATCATATGTACCGCCCCTGAATTAATTTATATAGATTTTGTCTTCTAAAAACATAAAAGAGAATATACTGTGTGGAACATTACACAATAACTTCTTTTGAACATATAGTGCGAACCGTGGAACGATAAAATTCTTTTATTTCAATAGACATCAAAACAGAATTCGCATACAATCAAATTGTAATACATGTGTGTGTGTATGTAGATAAGATTTAAATTACCTACGCGGATGAAAATAAATGAAAAGAATAAAAACAAGGGACTACTTTTATATGTAATTGTGAAGAAATCATTAAACAACAAATATTTTATTTAAAAAATGTGAAATACGCCAAATCGTGCCTGTACGTACGAATCTAGCTCGGAACTATATTTTGTAAGTATAAGAATATGTGATATGGCATCTGTATATAAGCAGGTTCCGAGCAGAATCAAATCGTATCTCCCTGGTCCAGACTACATCAATCTCTCTTGCTTCATGTTCTCTTCTTTGGACAGCAGTCCGCTAATAAACCTATTATCATGCTCTTATGCTTTATTGGCTTTGCTTTACAACCTTATTCATCAAGAATACTCTTTGGAATTTGTGTTTCTCAACCTATTCCTTGCTTCAGCCAGTCTTTACTAAGGGAGGTGGGAGTTCCTACACATACTACTAGCATTGACCAGCAGGTAGTGGTTCTCAACCTATTTCTTGCTTCGGACCGTCTTCACTAAGGCAGGCAGGAGTACTCAACCCATAATCTAACGCTGACCCGTCTTCACTGAGGCAGGCAGTGGTCCGCAACCTTTCCTAGACGTCGACCAGTCTTCACTGAGGCAGGAAGGGGTCATCAACCAAACACCTAACCTCTGACCGTCTTCATTGAGGCAGGCAGTAGTTCTCAACTTTTCCTTGATGTCGGCCAGTCTCTTACCTTAGGCAGGCAAGCACCATCCCCAGCTTCAGCCAGTCTTCACTGAGGTAGGAAGGAGTACTCATTACCTATCTTTTCTTGTACTAATAAGATGCTTTTCAGCACCGCGAATAGTTTATTCCGCGCCCATAGCCAAGGTATAATTAGTATAAGTGTAATATATATATATATTCTCCTGGGGTTGTAATAGCTGTATATATTGGATAGGGTAGGACATTCCCCTATAGATATTCTCTGTCCATTATAAAGTCAACAGCCATGATTATCAGTCAAATTGAAATAAGTAATGTTTTCGCAGCTAGTAGAAACGCTGGAACTGGATGCACCATCGTTCGATTGTGGATTGGTTGTGTAGGTTGCCACTGCACTAATTTTCAGTAGTACTTCTTTCGGCAGTTTTTAGTCCTTACCACACTTCTAATTTCTCCGTAGACCCGCACGAATCATCATGACTGCATTGAGTGTTTTCATGCTCATGCTATTCCTTTTATTTGCTTTCACTGTGTTGATTTCACTAAATAAACGTTCAACTTCGGCGTTAGACCAAGGGAGAGAAAGGAGCATAATAGAAAATTTAGAAATTTCAGCAAAAGGATTGTGACCACTTGCGCCTTTAGGTTTTGCTACTTCACTCCAAAAGAAGAAGGTATTATTAGTTTCCGACCAATTAACAGCTGTCCTTCAGAACACGCAATGTATTCTCTACAGATATCACTGTGATTTTCCGAAGAATGTTTATATTTTGAGGAAGCCTTTGTTGAAGCTGATTTAAGAGTTTAACGAGAAACATTCAGCAACGAACCCTAAGCTGTCTTTCCTGCTCCGCAGGTAACTTCAATATGCGCATCTTCGTTTCAAATTCGTAGCCTACATACGAATGCCTATCGATATAGTAATCGACATTATCTTTCAGGGGATCTAAGCGGTAGGTTAGCAATACCACTTTCCTCGCTACTGAGTGTGTAAGATTACATAAATCATTTAACAGTTTGGTGGGATCTGCAATGCTTGACTGAAATGACTTTTTTACTGTCTGAATGTCGCCGAGAATTGGCTTTAAAAATATTAAATAGGTATGGAGGAGCTCATCTGAGTACATATTACAGAGAAGCTCTGCTGTATAACATCTCTCCTTATGGCGAACCATTTCAAAATGAGTCTTTAACTATAACCATTGATTCAAGATTCTGCTTACAGCAGTTTCAATAGATAACCACTGAGTGTCACACGCTCTAATAATTTTTAAAAGATCGTGACCATCATTAATTGCTTCGTAAAGAAGTTTGTATTCTTGTTGTCGAAGTGATGAGTAACTGAACCAATTATATGTTTCTGTCGCAAGAAAAATCTAAATTTCTGGGGAATGATTGAGCAGCAGCAGTTGAAACTGCCATTTGCAAAGAATGACATATGCACGGTATAAGTACTAGTGAAGAGGTCTTACTTGAGTTTCTTGTACACGACACCATTTACTCCTACCATAATAGACTCATTGTCAGTTCCTATACCAACTAGTTTATCCAAGTTCAATCCCTTATTTTTTAAAGTTTCCTTCACTGCCGCAACAATACAATCTGCATCACATGCTGCCAGTTCTACTGTTGACAAATGTGTGGACATTATTTCTCCATGTAATGAAAGATAAAATATGATAACAATTCCCAAGAGTTTTGACACACTCACGCCCGTTGATTCATCCAGCAAAAATCTATAGTAGCCGTCATTAATGTCTTTCAGTAAGTCATTTTCAAAGTGAGAAGCTAATATATTTGAGATCACATTAACACACTTTTTCCAGTGTAACTTGATACTTATTGCCACACATCTGTCACTGAAATAATGTTTACATAAATCTGTTAAATGATCCACAGCTAGAATGAAGTATATGCCGCTGTGGACGAACTAAGTGCCCCCTCACTAGCAACTGACTTGTCTGAAGATTTTACAACAATAGAATCCAGGGAACGATATGTTGAAATAACTTGCATGGAATCAAGATGTTTTGCCACCAGCATGTTGGGATAGATCGTACCTCTTAGTCTTTATGTCGCATTTGCAAAACCTACTTGTACTTGCTTTTGTTAGATCTGAAGGAACTCCCAGGATTCAATCAATGATTTATTTTTTCACGAGCCATTGTTTTCAAAACCTCTGTTGGTACTGAGGTAGCATGTTTTATTTACATATGAAAATCCTCAATATCCAAAATGTATAAACTAAAAGTAAATGTTTATAACTATTATTCAGACGCACAAGTATTATTTACGACTCACAAGATTTTAAGCAAAAACATAGAAAAATACAAAAACACATTCTCACTCACAACACACTCGAAAGGAAATGACTATTAAGTTCTTCAACAACAACAAGCTGTTTACACTACCCGTAAGCAGAGAACGAAGAATCACATATCTTCATTATTGTGTACAAAATTTACCGAAAATAAAATTCACATTTAATTTTCATTTCCATAGTGGGATAGTGTGAATTATTTGGAGTCATGAACTAAAATTTATAATTAGATCTCCTATTTGTTTCTTTTAATAAACTAAAACAATCTCCTTGACTTGAAGAACCGAACAATTTGTATGAGAAAACCCTCATTCTTGTAATGAAATGCGAAATTAAAATAAATAAAAAGTAGCAAACGGGGCCATTACGGCAGCGACATTAAAATTCTTTCTGAGTTGACAAGTGCTGTAAATCTGTGGGGTGGGTAAAGGGAAGAAGAATAAAAAATAAGGGTTTGTTGAGTAATAAAACATCCTCTGTTTTGATAAATCAAGTAATACGATTGTATACAACGACACATAGGTTTATTTTTTAAGTTTACACTTTATTTTCAAAGAATTTTTTTTTATTAATTTAATGGCTAATAAAAATGACTAAAGCGTTTCATAGAATAAGCTGTATTTAAGGCTACAAGCATTTTATAGATTTGTCTCTCGAAATATGCTAGATTTAGCCAAAAATAGGCCAAATTGGCATCGCTGGTATAATCGTGCGAAAATAGCTTGTGACTGTGTTAGCGCGGTAGAAGGGTGTTCGACTCCAAAAGTATTGCTTTACTTTTATGATCGTACGTTAGTGACCTTTAATTAGTGTGTGAATGCTATTGTCAAGTGTTGGTGTGTGTATGTGTTTATTACCTACGATGAAAATCGATGCAAATAAGGTGTTAGAGGCTGTACCAAATAAAGCCATGCCAAATATGACCGTCCTAAAACAATATTTAACTGGGCCCCTGGATACCTAGTAGGTCCAATTGTTTTTTTGCAAACAAGGAATAAAAATATGATACAAGTTTCCACATTTCGGGGTTCGAATAGTTATGATAAGTTGTGCATTGGTACGAAATTTAGCCATGTTAAATGCCCTTCTTGGCCGTCAAGCGTTTTTGGCCGTTTTCAAACTAAAATTTTCGCGGTTTGAGAGGCCCAGCTAATTATTTTTTGATCCGTTTATGTTTCGGCGAACTAACGAATATGTTTGGGGGCCCGAGAAAATGATAATTTTGAAAAGGACCTTTATTTAAAAAAAAATAAATTTGAGTCTGACATGAGTAGTGTGCAAAAGTTGTGAAATGTTATGTTATGTTTGTTCGCCGAAACACAGCCAAATCAAAAATATTCCACATTTGACATGGCTAAATTTCGTGCCAATGCACAAGTTTTCGTAACTATTCAAACCCCGAAATGTGGAAACTGGTATCATATTTTTATTCTTCCTTTTTTTTCTAAAAGGTAATTGGGTCCTTTAGGGGTCCAGGGGCCCGGTTAAATATTGTTTTAGGACGTCCATATTTGGCATGGCTTTATTTCGTACCAATATCTGGAAAAATATTCGGCCCACCCTAGTGGACAAATACCGTGTGCGTATGTTTTCTCGGGGTACTACCGTTTCCTCCCACTTTCTTCATTCCACCAATTCTTCCCATCATCATGTTCCATCCAGCGTGAGCCAAAGTTGCCTAAAAAGTAAATTCAAAAATGGAATATATTAAAACATTTGAATGTATGAAATCAAATATTAGAAACATAAATTTTTAGAATATATTTTACTCAATATTTCATTTATTTACTATTTTATTTGGATTTCTAGTTATTTAACATTCTGATAGTCTTGTCTTTTACTTAAAATAATATAACCATATTGATTTCCATACCAATAGATGAAATATCCGTAATTACAAAATTCTACCTACACAATCGTAAGTACAGACATCACACTCATAATTAAGTGTATTAAGAAAAATGTGAATATAAGGAGTTTATAATTTGAACTTGAATATGGTAGTCATTATTCTCCCCATTCTTACTTTCCCACTACACACTAACATAGACACATTGTGGAACCCCGGCACCCACCTGAAAAAAACACAAACTAGAGACGTAATTTTATAAGAATAAGGCCAGAAAACTGTATTGGTATGTGCTGCACTTTCTCTAAAGTAAACTTGAGTATAGAAAGTTTATCGTATTTACTTTTTTAATAACCTTTCATTGAAATCAACATTGTTTTGTGCCATTATAGCTGATTAAAGATCTGGTCGTGCTACTGCAGAAGGGAGATTGTTTCCCTGTTGGCATCAGTATAGTGAAAATAATTTCGAGCAATTTTTAATTTGGCATTAATTTGCGAGCAAGTTTTGTGATTTAGGTGTACATATTTCATCATGGTGTAGATTTTTAGTTGCAGCTTGTATAATTGAAGAAGAATATGAAAGGTTCTTCTCTTCTTTGGTTTCAGCCATGCGAATGCAGTATACCTGCTCTATAATTTGGTTGTATCATAATCATTGAAGATAAACCGAAAATTAGATTATGTATTTTTGTAATATGTTCGATTGATTGGCCAACAGATTACTTTTGATAACATCACAGTAATCAAAATCATTCCAAGGTGATTCTAATTCGTTCTATAGGAACATTTTCAAACGATTGATTGGATGCATTCCCCTATTCACTCGTTTGCATATTTAACATTTCCCAACCATGATGCAGTTCCGTCAAGTATAATACCCACAGTTTGCACTTTATGTTTTCTTTTAATTTCCTCGTTCCTAACAAAAATTTTCGGAACGTGAGTTTCTTGTTGTTGATTCTTGCTAGCATATTTAGATAAATTTTTATTATACATTGAGATTTACTTGGATTTAGCGTCGGACTACTGCATTCTGACCAAACACGTATATTTTTCTGGATCAGACTTGATTTTACTTATAGTATTTTCAAGATTACTAGTATCCTATTTATATAAGCATCTGCGTAATATTGATATTTATATTCAGTAAACGATAAATTATCGTTCATCACGTCGAAAATAATAATAGCACAAAAATTGATCCTTGTGGAACTGCAGAAGTGATATTCTTTCAATCTAAATAAGAACTTTTAGATAAAACAGCCTACTTTACTTCATTCACTGAGTAAAGACAATGGATTGTATATATTACAATACGACTTGTACCTATTCTATTAATGCTTTTTATTAGACCTGCAACATTATATTAAAATTTACGAATTCGTAGAGCAACTTAACCTTTCGGCAATTCTAACTTTATAATTCAGTCACTAGGAGAAAAAAGGGAAAATAGCGGTTCGGACCTTAATTGAAAGTGACCACCATACATTTTTCCGTCATGAGTAAGAAAGTGTAGACAATATCAATCTAAATCTATCCCTTGTGGTCTAGGCGGTAACGTCACGGACTTCGGATTGACAAAGAATTCGAACCCCGTGATGACCATCCTAATTGACGTTTTCCAGGGTTTACCTCAGTTTCACCAGGTGAATGCTGGGATATCATCTTAAGTAAGGACCTAGCTATCTTCCCCACTTCTACTTAACTCATTTTGGGCCCAATCAAAAGAAGCCATAAGGTCTTAAATATTAAAATAATAATAATAAATCTTTCCGTCAGTATGACTAGATTACTGCAATCAAAGCAATTAAAAGATGAATGACTTACCACCAATGCACCTGGTTAAGCAATTAGGGATAGTTATCACATGGTACGTTTCTAATATACAATGCCAAATATTGTGGTTTAACATCTTACGGATGATACATACTGAAGGGTCATTTTATGTCAATTCAACACACCTTTTCTACCGCACCCTCTCAGATTTCTACATTTTGTTTTGTTTATTGCCAGTATCCGTTCAGAATATTATTATTATTATTTTTAGATTTTTTGACACACTGTTTTTTGTTTTATGAAAGTTCCAAAAGTTCAATGTTCCGTGTTTTTAGTTTATAAAATTACTTATTACTCAGCAATGGTTGGTGCTAGAGAGCTCGGTGAAGCCTCAGTTTAGAGCTATTGTAATAAGCTTTCATTTGATATGATACTCAATAAGGTTGCACAAAAGTTTGTTTCCCCAAAATAAATAAGAAAGTATTTTCTCAAAATCGGACATCTCTATTTTTTTAAAAAATGTTTATATGTCGGTCATACCTACGATGAAAATTCTAATTTGGGATGATAATTGGATCGTGAGACATAAAATATTTTCGTCATATTCCTGGGGAAGAAAAGGCATTAGCGGCCCACATTAAGATAAAAACCTTTTTGTAAACTTTGGATTTTCGGGTTATTTTTGTAATTAATGACTTCAGCCCGTCTCGAGCTCCTAAGTTTATAAAATCCACAAAAATCCGTGTTCCAGTCGGGATTCAAACCCGGAACCTTGGAGTTGTTAGCCTGGTGCCTCAGACCGAACAGCTACCAAGGTTGGTGCCATATTAAGAATTTGAATTATTCATGGCCTTTAACGTTAGGCATCTATGACTCAGGCTGGGATAGGGAGGGGAAAGGTGCAGTAAGAAACTCGTCAGAGCTTAAGTTCAAATTTGGTTGATGGGACAGGAAAATCCTAGGTCCACATTAAGTTTATTTTATTATGAAGTGGTATATAATATGGATGAACACATGGATCCTGTTCGGGCACGTAATATTGGAACCGGGACCCGGACTCGTATTTTGGAAATAGAAACTGAGGACTCGGATTTCAGGATTCAGATCTGGGCACCCGATTCCAAGTATCAGATCCGAATACTCAGTTTCAAATGCCAGGATACAAATCCTGGTCCCGGTTCCAATAATAAATAATATTATTAATGAGAACCTATTTTTCTCGCCAGTAGCATTAGGCAAATATCTGGTTGGTACATTAAACTTAAGCTCTAAACAACCCTCTAACAAATCCCGACTGGAGCCGAATTTTTGTGGATTTTAGAAACAACAGTTCAAGACGGGCCGAAGTTATTAATTACTAAAATAACCCCAAAATACGAAGTTTACCAAAGGTTTTTTATCTTAATGTGGACCGCTAATGCCTTTTCTTCCCCAGGCATATTGTCATGAATCACGTACCTGAGAGCACGTGCCACTCATTCAAAATAAACAAATAGTAAGAAGTGTGTACTACGCTGCGTAAACAAATGTGCGTACTACAAGCAACGTAAGCAAATAGTAAAATGACACAAGACATCGTAAAAGCAGACGACGACAACACTTCAATCAAGAACCATAGTTGGAGTTGGTGTCGCAGCTAGATGGAGCCAGTACAACTGTAGGAGGGACTTTAGAGGACCACTCCCAAAAAGACCTATAAATATCCGAACATCTAGGCAAGAGCTATCACTTATCCCGCCACCCATCGCCTGAGTGGTCACCTCTCTCTACTTTCCCTGCCTATCGGCAGCAACGGGCTGAAGCAATCCTTCATACACATGTTTGCAACGGAACTGGTATGAATCCTTCCTTACCTGACACACACATGTTTGCAACGGAACTGGTGTGTCCCCTTTGAACCGCACCTGTACACACGACTGCAACGCGTCTGGTACATCCTTCGGCACAACAGTTGCAACGGACTGGTATCGACTCTTGCCTACTCTAACCCTGTACACACGACTGCAACGGGTCTGGTACATCCCTGGGCATATCAGTTGCAACAGACTGGTGCAGGACTCGAACCTACTTCTCTGAGGATTGATCATCAAAGAAG
>JAGDQP010040868.1:4183-15744 GCA_022664845.1 Lepisma saccharinum | reverse complement strand
ACAACACAAATATAAGAATGTGGAAATAATCGAATACATATTTGTGCGTACCACCTGCAACAGTCATTTCAGATAATTTCTCAACATAGCAATAATAAAAGGAGTCAAATTGATTCTCCGTAGAGGATGCTGGCGTTTCTAAACAGAAATTTATTGCTTTCGGTCATTGAAATGTTTTAGCAGATTATTATGATAATATTGTTCGTTTTCCTTTAATTTTGACAACCATTTTAAAGTGAACAAAATGCTAACATTAGTATCCTAAATTTTAAAAACAGACCCTCTACTGTTCTGTAAAAGGACAAAGTCAACAATGCGTGTTAAAGATAAAATTATACGTAATTAATACACCTATTTAAAATAGAATAAATGAGAGATCAAAAGTCAAACAATCTGAATACTGTATACCTAAGTTTCCTTCTTAATTATCATAATCACATTTACATTCTAGAACACTGTTCAGGAAACTACCGAGTATTGAAGATAAGAATTTAGTACCTATACGTAGTATCAAAAAATCATTTTATCGACCTAGCTCTAATTAAGAAGTGCTTTACACTTCAAAACACTAAATCTGATTACAAGAATTGTTCATGAATGAAATTGATCATCCAGATTTTTAATGTCAACTTTTCATGTTCAAGCATATTTGAAGCACACAAACAAACAAGTGCATCATATTACAATTTGTCTTTGCTAGATGTTCTGAATGGAAATATATATTTCAGGTCTATTATCTAGCCACAATATATGGTTCTATATTTTAAACAAGAAAGGATTTGTATTCAATAGTAAGAGATTATGCTCTTTTTGAAGAGCAAGGAAATAATTACAGGTAGACTAAAATTAATTCAAGCAAGTGCGTAATGGTAGGTCAGCTATAGCAAAGTAGGTAATGATAGCTCATCTCTCTAAAAATATGTACAAATTGAACACCAAGATTATATGCGCAATAAGGTTTTTAAATTACTAAATTGCAATTTAAGTCTGTATGCGTGCTTCATAACAATCTGATTGATTCAAAAGTAATAAAGAAAAATTATGCCGACCTGAGCCTTAGATATCTAAGGGCCATAAATGGAAGACCGATTTTGTTAACAAAGTTACTTAAAAATATCTAACCCTTCTAAATCATAATTTAACTAAATTTCTCAGAATTTACAAACGAATTACTGTAAACCTCTTTAAGTTTGGTTAACGAGTCCAACGCGGAAATGCATCAAAAATGATAAATATTGTTCTTGCTCTCAGGTGGAATTACGATAATAATACTATGCTTTAAAACTAATTTCTTACTACTCGTATTATGCACTCCTTGTTTAGAAATGAAAAGTGCAGAGAAAGGAAGGGAATATCTATTTAAAAAAATAATATATTTAATTTGACGTAACAAATAACAAATCGTAACAAATAATACACAATGACAGCTAACCACTCAAAAAGCTTCAATCCAAAAGAGCAAATAATCACCTCGTTATAGCTGCTTTAAGAATTTGAAATACGTAAGAATAGACAGGACTTTAACATGTATTTTACGAGAAATCGCCTCTCAGTCTTCATTCCCTGTAGTCTTGAAATTATAATGAGTAGCTTCTGATCTAAAAGTTAAGCTAATTCCCAAGAGACGATGAATATTTTGCTACTAATTCGCATTACATTAATAATGGTCTTCTCAAAACGATTAAACAGTATACTGTGTCCACATATCAAATAGTTATTTCTCAAGCAGATCTACCATTGAGTAGATAATCCCGAATTCGTAGACAACCAAGCATTACTAGTGGATACTACAAGGTATAAAGTAATTTTATTACAAACACTATTAGGTTTAAAGTGTTAATGTGATGATTACTACAAAACTAACATTTGATTAACACAATGAAAATATGTAGCAAAGAGTACCAAAACGCACACAGTCTGACTCTATGGTAAGGATATATGTTACGCGTAATGGCGTTCCTGAATATATTTACTAACAACTCAGTTTTATTTGTATAGTGTTTGACACGGAATTTACTTAAATAGTGCCATTTATGTCATATATAAATATGTGTCTTGATAAATGAAATGTAGTGCATTTTGTACATCGCTATATGTTATTTTCCAGATCAAATACAAGAACGTATCATAGTCTAGTCGTTCGTCTATATCTAGTGTTATTCACTATAGATAGTGTAATTCACTATTTCCATTAATGAATAACTAGAAGGAAAGAAAAATTAACTCTACTGAGTTCACAACACATGTCATTTAATCTAATTACACTGACGAGAACTGCATTTCCAACAAATAGGGAGACTTGCTGCAGATGAATCAAACATCATTAGCTGTTACTATAGTTTATGTATTACACTGATGCAAGGTGTTTCATGTAGAATGAAGTAACTGACTTCTGAAGCTGTTCGTGGCCACTAACTAGCATGATTATGTATGAGTAAGTATCTTGTATTAGTATTCAGAATGCGTCAAAGGCGATTACCTGTTTTGGAGGTCGCCCTGCTGTAGGGAATTACTTAGATGGATTATTCTCCGCAGAAATAGCTACTATAATTAGCAGATGCTCTACATCATTAGCAAGTACAGCCATTTATAATAATTGTCACAACAAATCTTTACTTCCAGAAATACGGCGACCACATGATTTCGGACCATTGGTACGGTAGAAGATCGACAGGGTAGACCTGCAGCTGTAATTCGAGTCTCTGTGGAACCAGGTTTCAGAACATCCCGAATTTCTATGGAGTGTCTACTAAAGAGCAGCGTCCGGTGCCGTTTTTGTCGCTCATTCCTTTCCACTTTCACAATCGTCTTCAGTGATGCTAGTCTAGAACTCACTCGAGGATAGAATCATAGAGTGTGCTTTTCAAGGATCAGAGACATTTTTGCATAGATTCGAGTGATGTTAGGTGTGAAAGTCTGTTGCCCGGCTGCTTCCGTCCTCGGTATGGCGACACCAAGTTTTATGGTATCGGAGTGAAAACACAAAAGCTCACGTTATTCTCGAAACCACTACCTAGAACATTGAGAATAGATTTTTGAGAGAACTACGTGTGCTGCCAGTTAAAGACTGTATTGAGGACCTTGGTCTGTTTAAACGCACTAACACTCTGTTTAGTACTCCAGCTAAAACTAATCAATCTATTCGATATGTAAACCTGCTACCAAAACTGGCAATATCTCGACCATCGAACGTGTAAGCTTTGACCCATCAGCAGCCAGCAATGCTCATTATGGATGTCACGTTCCAGGTGGACCAAACATGGAACACTATCTCAGAAGATGACAACCGGTACTTCTACTATAGGGTGTATGAGCATGTAAAGGCATGCATTCAACAATTAATAATAACAGATATTTGAGGAACGATATTCCAATTTGATTTAGTGCTTTATATTCATTTTATAAGAAGATCGCTATTTCTTACTACATTTGTTGTTCACAGTATCAATTTTGCAATTCATTCATACATATGATGCGAAACCACATTTTTCATCTTCCATAAATGAGTACTGTAATCATAATTATAAAATAGCAAAACTTGTTAAAATACATTCAGAACAAAGCTAAAGGTAAATGGATTTCATGGTGTTTATTTTTATGTAGAGTTTATACTCAATTAAGCAATGTAGTCATATCTCAGTAGAAATCTTTGGCCTCAGCCCGCGACATATTTAAGAAAATTATTACTGAGAAAAGAGGGTGTGCTATTAGCCTGAAACTAAAAAGAAGACAATTTTCTACACAAAATCTAGCTTTCATCTAGGGAAGAACGTGAAGGTAAGTGGAAATTTTATGGAATGATTCTCCACGTTAAGTTTGTGTTTCGGAACTTTATTTAAAAATGTGTTCACAAGTGTTTTATTGGTGTTGTACCATATGATCAGAAACTAGAATCATGTTGATAGTTCAAAAATCCTTTCCAGTTAGATGATAATATCGACTGCTTTATTTTAATATAACACCTTTCCACTTCACCTTCCACGTAAATGTGCTTCATATGCTCTGAAGAATCGTTGTTCTTCCTAAAGTCGACAATGTGGTTTGATCTGTATGATCTGTCACTATACTGCTTCTAGATTTTGTCTTCCTTGTTCCCCCACGAATTGAAATAGATGGCAAAATCAGGGCGAGTGCAAAATTTCATGCTTTAAATAGTCTCACGTGGTAGTTCTTAATGTAGTGGTAAGATATTTACTTGTTACCAACTGATGATAAAACTAGTTTATTTTGAATGTAAAAAGGTTCCGAGATATATCGGAAATTCAGAAGGTCTCAAATCCCATACAGTTTGTAAGCGGTTTGAACAATTGAACAATTCCTGATGTAAATCTTTAATAATTAGTTATTACCTACATAGCGATTACGCTGGCTTAAATTGTTTTCCCGTTTCTCACTTACATCAAGGCATTTCTATCTAATACCTAGTACAGATATTTTTATCTGCTTTGGTAGCGTATTTTCCTTCTTCTGTCATTAACTCTGGTGTTCGGGAGAGAACACTTATATTATCATGCTTCCTTCTCTTCTAAATGTTATCGATTTTTTCTAATTTCTGCCCGTTTCTTCATGCTGTTTATTATGAATTCCACAACAAGCGCGACTGTACTCAAAATTAAGCCAAGAATTAATAAAGCGATTGCACCCATGAGAGCAGAAATGTCAAATGTACGAGTTTTCTTAGTTTCTCCTGTTTCAAAGGCTCTGATCATCAGAGCAAAAATTACATCTCTATGCCACTTGAGAAAGAGACCAGCAAAATCACAACTTTGAATAATGCGTGTAAATGCATCAACAAATGGAGAGCCAGGTGTCAGTAAATAAGAAGATGGAAAATAGCCCACGTTTTCAGAAACAATATGGAAAAGGGGACCTCTCAGAGGATCAACGTATGATTTACTGTACATAATATATTCTGTGTAAGATTGTGTCCACATCATGGCAAAGTCTTTCTTTTCAGCGATTTGTTTGTAACCATCATCCAAGGAGTTTATTGTAACCCAGTTTCGGTGTATTGCTTTTGTCACAGGGTGTGAATTGTCAGCGAAAAATGTTTTCAAATGTTGCAATCCGCCAACTTTAATTCCAGGTTCGACCAACTCCTTCATAGTGTTAATTTTAGGGTATGTCTTCGGGTTAGTGAGAAACACAAACAAAGATGCTTGATAACAAGTGGACAATATAAGGGATGTGAAAATCCAAATCAGAAATGTTGACCTTACTATAAGAATGTTCTTGGGAGGTTTGGTGGATACACCTAATAAAATAGACAGGTTATTGAGTAAGGATAAATATAATGGTATGTACTTTGATAAAGCAACTCTTTCAATGATGTTTGTATGAGCACAAACGACAAGGAAGGTAAGCAATAATGCAAGCCAAACAGATGATTCAAACGGGAATATTACATTCATCCATTGCGGATAGATATCTGGGGAGGGAACAATCCACACCGCGTAGACGAAATTGCTCGCATATACGGCTTCAAAGTTCTCGTATCTGTCTTGGTTCATACTAATCTGAACTAAGCTTCCTTCGTACAGACCAGATGTAATTCCTGACTTGTATTCCAATAAATATTGTGCTATAGAGTCTGTGTAGTTCAATTTCAAAGAAAAGTTTAAGGTTTTTGCTAAAGTTTCGGTTAGTTTTCCATCTTTACCCCTTAAATTGGGTACCTTACTGGATCTCTTCTCTATAATGTTTAGCGGTGGTACATGAACACTAATAAAAGATAATGGACATGTATGTAAGTTTTCTACTTTGCTAGGGAAAAGTTCTGCACCCTTTTCGAATTTGTGAGACTTCCATAGGTCCAAGATAGCTACGCTCACATTGAAGCATGAGTACTCACCAAAAGGAAAGTATGTGTATACAACAATGGACAATTGAAGTAATGGATTAGATTTATTATTTTTTTAAATATTGGCATCAGCTTCAGGAACCAAGAGAATATGATTTAGTATCCGCTTCTTAAAAGAAAGTTCAAACAATCGTGAAGCAACATCGGCAGTGCTGTTAGTATTGTAAAAAACTGTAATAAATTTCGAGCTCGAATGGCCAACAAATGCTTCTTCACAACCATTAATTAGGTTCTCAAATTGACTGACTTCTTGGACAATGATAACATAATTCATATCATTTCTCTCATAGTTGCATTCACGAGATTCATTGGGTACGTTTTGTACATTGTGTTGTTGTACATTAAAATAAACATTGCTATGCATTTCCATTATGGAATCAATCAGGTCCAATTTGTGAGAGTAGAGTACAGTCAAAGTTCTTGTACTTTCGAAATGTATATCCAAAATGGCAATAATACAGTCTAAGAGGCTTTGCTTCAACATTTGTACAGGTAGATTGTCGAAAAGAAAGCAGTCGTAACATCTAGGAAATGTACAGTATATGAGAAAGTGTATGTAAACCAATTTCTCTAGTATCATTTTAATTTGAAGAAGGTCTGAAAGAAAGAAACAATCATAAACTAACGTTACAAATGTTATCTACAATATATCTAGTGGTATTTAAGTCGAAACTAATTATGACATTTCAGAAGTATAAGATTGTTAGAATTCTACCTCGTCCCATTAATTGACCAAATTTGACACACACAGTAATCGACGCAATAGAAAAATTATGTGGGCGTTCCCGCTCCCAACCTCCAGTTTTGCCAACATTTAATATTTCAAATTGTTTCGATATTCTTGGTCTCATCTGCAACAAACTTGACATACTGGGTACTTTGATAGATCATACAGATACTTCGGACGCCACATGGGCCTTGAGAGCATTAAACAGAATTTTAATGTATCCATGGATAATAAGATTAAGCATCAAAACCTCGGTAAAAAATTGTATAATAGTGCATTACATTATTACAAGATACATCGATATCAAAGATCATTCAACATTTGTTCAGAGACATTTCATTTGAGTGAGAAATATACTTTGTATCATTCTGGTTTTCATCAATATTGACACAATTGTGTAACATATTATGCGAAGATAGTTATGATGATAATGATGATGAATGAATAAATAATGAATTTATCTTTTGTTTGAATGACTAAAAGATGAACATATATTATGATTATCATGAACATTATAAAATATCGTGATGAATTAAATTTAATCTATAAAAAATAGACTTCTGAAGTACCCATCTTTAGAGTACAAAATTTTTCTTTTAATCATCAGCCCCATCAGTTTCAAAATAATTTTTCAATATGTTCTACATTACATGGAAATTATTTGAGCGGAGTATAGTTTTGTAACTAGTGTGGCTGATGCTCAAACAATACAGAGCTTCCTCGGTAAGTTTAATTTTTTATAAGTAGAACTGAACGTTTCCATAAGAAAAACTAATTTTTATCTACAAAGCAGTTGAATATATAGTTCTCAGTTTGCATTGTAACATTCTCATTAAATTACTACTTTCCATGCGACATTTGAAATTCATAGCATACGCTATTCCCAAGATTTCGCAATTTATTTTGAACAACACTATAAAAAGTAGAATCCGGAAGTGTTCAGTTTGGATGCTCTTTCCATGATAACCGGAAAAGGTATGCGCATCAGATTTGGCTTATTGGAACTCTCATATGGTTCTGTTATTACATACACAATTTCACTATAATCGGTTGAGGGGTAGAAAACGGCCCTTATGCACAGTACTTTTTTTAATAGAAAAACATTGCCAGTAGGATAGGGACATATATGTTATAACCAGCATATCATGTTACAGTACGTACAGGTTAGATTAGTTTAGTGCAAAGTTGATACGTATCTAACTTCAGGTTTAGATTTTATATGGTTAGATTTTGAGAGCGTAGATACTAAAGAAAAGCGTTTGAAACTGTATTCATAAAATATAAGACAGGTTTATGGAAGTTTTAACACAGACTAACATTATACAACTGAATGCTAACTAACTTCACGTAAGCTAAGTAACTTTGTCAGTATGAAAGCTAAAGTTTTACCCATAGTTTGTAGTTACGATGAACAGGTTTTAGTATTTTGATCAAATAAAGTGTAGTGACATCATTACGAATTAGTTTTTATTTTCCGGAAAACTGTTCACCAGCAGGAGTGCAACACTCCTTGGCCAGTCGTATATAAAATTAAGTTTCGTCCCACCAATCGTGAGTAAGCCTGGATCCATACAAGCGGGCATCTTAATTTATCCAATATCCAAGCGATTCTCGATTGAAACCCTCTACCGTGAGAGGTTTTAAAGGCCCCCAAGCACACACCGACTACGTACGTTATTAGCAATCGGATACCAATGGGAGAGGGGATGGACTCCAGCTTGGCTTTTTGTAAATATTTTCTGTACCTTTCGGAGTTACGATCTGAATATTTTTGACTTATTTAAGAGGACAAAAGATGTTTCTCTAACCAACCCATGAATTCCTTAGCACAAATTTTCGTTTTACCGTAAACGTTTTCTTTCTGTTGTTATTTATTCAAGTTTCCACTAGATGGCGAACGGAATGCGTCTGGTACACTCTACTGCAGTAACTTATGAAATTTGTCAATATTGTAACATATCTAAGAAAATTGTTCAACGAAATTGCACTCAATAAAATAATCGTTATTTTGTTTTTTTTATTTGCGCAGCTCTTCATGTAATAAGTGCATCTGCTGCGAAGTCACAGAGACAAAATATACTATTGTAATTAGAAATTGTCTGACGTGGTGTTTGTAGCTTGTTGTGTTTTGAAATTCACAAATCTTGTTAACTTTCTTTGTTATAAGGCTAATAAAAATATTCAGAGATTTTAAGTAAGCGATGGTCCCCGTCCTTCACCACCTTGATGTTTTCCGGTACAAATTCGGAACTGGAATGCGACTGCTAACATTTCTAGGTTCGTTCGGGAGCAAATAGAAGCTTTTTTCTTAACATAATCCTTAATATAATACCAAAAGAGTGCATATTCCTTTGAGGGAGCACTCGTCCCGCTCCCTCTCTTTGATGTGTTTCGGTACAAATTGGGAATTGGTACACGACTGTTAATATTTGTAATTTGTTTCGGAAATAAAATAAAGCTTTTTATGAAAATAATTCTTGATATAATACAAAAATAGAGCATATTTTTTGAGGGGCTCGCCAGTTGGTGTTTTTCGATATAAATTTGGAATTGGTATGTGGCTCTTAATATTTCTAGGTTCGTTCGGAAAAAAGTGAAGCTTTTTCTTAGAACAATTCTTGATAGAATGCAAACATAGAGCACAATCTTTTAAGAGGCCTTGCACTCTTCCTCCGCAACCCTTGTCTGGATACTTCACTGAAAGGGAACTTATAATACGTACTTGGGCCCTATGTCCTTCTAGGATATTCAGCTACACATATCCCGCCAGATGATTTACTTGTATGACTAATTACAAAAATCACCTTCTTGGGATCCGGACCGCCTCCTTCCCCTTTGATATTAATTGGTGCAAATTTAGCATTGGTATGCAACTGTTAACCGTTACAGAGGGTACGCGCGAGAATTTAGTGGTGGCATCCCCAACAGGGAAGTCTGTGAGAATCCCTCCCTCCTGCACCAGACGGGGGAGGCGGCAAATGAAGATAAGGAGGGCGCATTTTACACTTACGGTTTCTTCGAAGGGGCGATACTGCTCCCCTTGCAAAAATACAATCTGCAGCCCTGGGTATGCGATGTGTGTTTACTAAAGCATTTCTTAGTACAATTGCATAGTAATCTTTTCTTGTTAGGTTATTTAAATAGTTAAAAAAACTACGATTTTTCTAATTTTAATATAAATTATACAACTATAAATGTTGGAATGCAAAATTGACTACATATATATTGACATAAATAAATGACCTACTTGTTTCCAAACTTGTTTATAGCCTGGCAAGTAGGGCTGGGCGATATCAGGTTTTGAATATCGAAATTCGATACCGATCAAATACCGAAAATCGATCGATATATCGAATATCGAAATATCGAAGGTTTGATAATATATCGATCGATGATATCGAAATATCGAAATGTAAAAATATTAAAGTATCGAAAAATATCGAAATATAATAATATCGAAGTATCGAAATATAAAATCGAAAAATATTGAAATATCGAAGTATCGAAATATCGAAAAATCGAAGTATCGATATATCGAATTAGATATTTATAAAATATCGAAATTTCTATATTCACAAAATATTGATCGATCGATCGATATATCGAAATATCGCACAGCCATACTGGCAAGTATTATAATTTAAACTCAATTGAATGATGATGTCAGTATGTCAGGCTCTTTTTATAGTCCTGTATGCTTTTATTACCTACAATCTGATATTGTTTTTTATGAAAATAAAAACATCAAACATTCCCCTACTAAATAGTACATTAGATAGTTTTGTTGGGTCCATACTTTTAGAGAATTTGGTGAAATTTATATCAAAGTGCATATGCTGGTTGTAAAAATGTCAGTGTGTGACGACAGCTCATATTATATAATAAATAGTATTTTTAAAAAGACGCTATATTTAATCGAGAACATGATCCCCTGCTGGCATATTATATCTCCAGTTTGCATTTTTTGAACTTCACGAGATATACCGCAATTACAGTCGAAAAGTATATTCTGAATAGTTTGTAACGCGTGGTATTGCTTGTTAATGTTTTACACAAAATTTATTGTAATTAGGAGAAAAAAAAGTTTGAAATACATTTTTGTTCAGCATTTGATACTAATGCACCATACGAAAACAATTTTTTCATAAAATATTCTGCAGTGTATAGTACTTTTTATGTGTGGAGCGTCACGCACTGACGTAATTATGTAGTCGAATTTTATAATGCTTGCCAGGGCGTGAGGACGATTATTAACAAACAAACCAATAATTTATGTTAATATAGAAAAGAACGAAGTTTAATTTACCATTTTTTGAATAACAAATTCGTAAATTATTAGCTGAATAATTAACTGTTTATATGAAATACAATTGTAGCTCCTCTTGTGATTTTTTAAGTAAAGAAAAACAGAAGCTAATTACGCATTTGTACTAATTACATTTTTTATATTTTTATACAAACATGAATCTTAAACCTTCCAAGAATCGATTGCACTAATCAAAATAAATCTACAGTATGTTTCAGTTTGTATCATCGGGTATCACATATTCGGGGAGTTGCTCTACACAGGTACTCACCAAACGTTGTTAGAACCCCCGCCGTTTTTTCTATCCCCTGGCTTGTTATTAGGCAGGCGGAAAGTGCTTACTCTCCTAAGCCGTAACGACGACCTCAAAATGAACTTTAGACAAGTATGAAACAGCAAACAGATTCTGCTTCAGTATTAGTCTCCTCAGCTGTGCTCTGTGGTGACGATTATTATTATTACGGCACTGGAGACGAGCACATTCACATCTCGCTGCTGGCCAAGTTTTCATCGAAGCAGCTAGTACTCTCAGTTCCAAATAAATAATAGATGTTGTAGGTTAAATAAAACGTAAGCAAACAAAATTGTTTCAATAATACTTTCGAGAAATTCAATAATGAATTTAGAATATTATTATAAATTATAAAAAAAATATATTATAAATATAT
>JAGDQP010040867.1:0-17130 GCA_022664845.1 Lepisma saccharinum | reverse complement strand
ATAAGCGGGAATCCCTCACTTCCTTTGGGGAATCTCTTGCGCAATTGTTCTGGAGTTTTGATTTTGATATTTTTGGATACAACGCATATGACTTCCTTTATGAAATTCCACGCCGCCTGTGTCACTGCCATTCGTCTTTGTGCTATAGCGTCTCAAAGTTCCGTGCCGCCAAATTTCCCACGCCCATAACTCGTAAAGGATGCCGCTTTGCTGTCATAGGAATTACGGAACACCCTATATATATATATATAACTTTAATATTTTTTAAAAAAACAATAATCAGTCATAAAGTCTTAGTCATATGCCACCAGCTTCCAGAACCTTCCTAACAAACCTTCCCCACAAATACCACACTTCACTTTTAAGGATTTATACACTCGGAAATTTCACTTTTAGGATCCTTTCACTTCTTTCTGGACCGGCTGATATTTTGTTCACTAACTGCTATAATTTTGTACCGGAAAGATCCGAAAAGATGAAGAAAACTTGAATTTTACACACACTATAATTTAGTGGTAGTACCGAAGACCCGCCATATTGCTACAAAGCTCTTAACAACAGCTGATTCTAGATTTTCTTTTTATTACCAAGATCATCAACAATCCGGTAGAATTCGTATTCGTATTTTTCTTCTTACGCGGTAGCAGCTAAATATGATTTCCATTGCGTAATCGTTTCAATTTTTTAATTATGAAGCATCATAAAATATAGATTTGTTTGAAATTAGTATTATAACTGTAGATTTTGCTTGAATTTACGCCAGTTTAAGTTTCCATAAATCTTGATGGTCAGACAAATCCGTGACTTTTCCCACTTTTTCGTTGTCGACTTCCAAAAAATTCCGTAACTTTAGCATTTTTTTCACATTCTTTACTGTTTATTGGATTGTGTTTTCCTGTTGGGTATTTAATTATGATTCACTGTCTTATATTCGATCATGTATAATTATAACACTTTAAGACATATAATTTTCTATAAGTGAATTAAGGTATGAATTCTCATATGTCTTTTTTCACTGATTTGATTGTTTTTTATTATGTCAAAGTAGGTTTAAGGTTTATAATGATACTTAAATAGTTAAAGATACTTGGAGCTTATATGTAAAAGTTCATGATTGTTACATTTTAGCACCACCTAATACTTCTATATATTTATGTTATGTATATACATATAATTAACATGACCTGATTGAGATTCACTCTATCTTATACTTTAATTAATTCACATCTTTTGATCAGAGAGGATGAACAATCCGGTAGAACTATAAAAATACTGTATAACCACTTGATATGACGCCAGACAGAATGCTTAACGCTTAGAAAGTACGTTCTCTCTCAAATCTAAGTCATAGAATAATAAAAGAATAAATGTCGCGTTCAAATTTCAAAATACTTCAAAATCCATTTCAACACTTCACACAATCCTGTTTTCTATTATCCATCATAAATAACTATATTTATAAATAACTTATTATTATAAAGGAATTAAATTCTATTTCCATGTTTAATACTAATTTTGAATTCCCAGTCCTGTGGGAATTCAAGTCGAGACTTCTGTGTGAAAAGTCAATTATGCAATCGCACGACAACCGTGATTGATGGAGAAAATAGTACACTAAATTATTTTTCACTTCTTGTAAACTCTGATTCATAGTAAATGGCCGAACAATACACTTTTAAAGATCAACAAGATGCACAATAAAGCATTACCAAACCAATATAAAACAGACATTTAGAGGTGACTTTCCACATGCTGCGTTTCGTAAAACGGGGATATTTCGAAATTTTGGGGCTTGTCGGAAACTTAACACATAAACAGTTATATCTGAAAATGACTCACCGTAATGAATACGTAGTCAGATAATATTTTTATAGGTACTACTGTGAAAATCAACTCTACATCTCATGTACATCCTTTTGTTACTGAGAAAAAAATCAGTTGTCCTATTTTCAACAAAATATAAATTCTGCAAAAATTGTGTTCGGAAAAACCTTCTACAGTTGAGCGGAGCAGTCAACACTAACATGTGAAGGATAAAATGTGTACGAGCATACAGTTTCCAACAAATTAACACGGAATTTCTTTCTTTAGACTTTGGAGTTTTCAATTCAAAGATCGTTTTCAAAGTGTTCTTCAATTTAGAGAAGAAAATTGAGAGAGACGATATTGTTGAAACTCTACCTGAAATTTCATACTCGAGGACAAGGAGAGGTGAAACATGATTTTTGTTTGACTTAAGTTAGTTTAATCTGTCATTTTGATACATTATCTCTACACAATAACATATAATGTATTATTTGAAATTAATATTTTGTCCATTTTGTACTATAATGTTTTTTCTTGCATTATTAATGAGTCAAGAAAGGTCCAAACTCATTTTGATAATCTTGTCACTGCATAATGACGTAGGTATATCTGACGTCTGAACTTATTGTCACTTTCTTATGCTTTGAGTGTTTAAGCATTATTAAATTGAAAAGCAAGTTCAAACTTTTATTTTGACGTGTTTTCAGTGCACAATCACATAAGGAGTTTCTGACGACAGACTTTTTGTATTTTTTTTATGTTACAGCTTCAAGTTCTTTCTACCATTATTAGTGTACCAAGCTCTTGTGTTTTCAAAAATGTCGTCTGTATAATTTCACAAAGCCTTGGATTAAAATATCTCTAGCTTTTGTAATAATGCTTTGTCTTATTTTGCACTTATATGCTCAACCTTGTCATGTTGCATATCATTCTCTTCAGAACAACCTCAACATTCCCGTAATAGTTTCCCAGTAATCCCATCTTGTTACAAGAAGCCATAAGTAGGAGAAATACTTTCACTTTCCAAGTAGCCTGACTTTTCTGGTTCCTTGAAAACTGCCTATTTTATTTTGATCCTGCGACAACAAATACTCAGTCATGTGTATTTTTACGTAAATGAATGTCAAACTAAAGAAGTTTCCAAGTAGGCCCTTTTAACGCTACGTTTATTAGTTTAGAGCAGCCAGAGTTTATAACTTACAGTCTTGGAATAATATTTCCGTCCACCATTTTCTATGAAACCCAGTGAACATTTCTTGCAGAATTCAAATTAGTCAAGTTTTATTCATTTTTGTTCATTATAAATGTGCCGAGATGTGAACACACGGATTCTTACAAGTTACCTGGCAGGTAACACCAATCTTTGTTAAAAAAACTTTAAGTGCTTTAAAATACATTATATTCGTTACCTAACGAATAGTTAAATTATTAATGAACTTTGGTGAAACTCACGAATAGTGAGGTTCCAGTTGCCTGTGAAAGAACGAAAAATTAGCGGGAGTGGGATCCAACTAACTCAATGATAGTCCATTCAGAGAGATCCTTAGAGAGTGGGTTCGAACACCCCAAAATTCAGTCTCATTGTTAGGCAAAATTAGTATAACTTTAGGCAGAAGCCCGTGGACCCTTCCCAAAACTAACTTTTGGATACGTGCTGGTCTACTCCGTTCATGAAGTGAGGTGCAAAGAACGGTCAGTTTTCTTGCTTAATATTGACGATGCTTCACGCTAAACAAAGCAAGCTTGATTCTATCATGAAGTACGTAGCCCATTGTCAACACAATGAGGTATCTAATGAGAGAAAGGAGAAGCCACAAAATCAATAAAGTCGTTGATTACTATTTAGTTTCATTCGCTTGACCCCTGTCTGCAATTTGATTATCAATATTTGTTGGCGGATGAACGACCGAGCAGCCTCCAATGTTCTAACAACAAAGAGTGATAATCAAATTGCAAACAGGAGTCAAGCGAATGAAACTAAATAGTAAGCACGACTTTATTGACTTTGTTGCTTAGCTCCCTTCTCTCGTTAGATGCCTCAAATATATACAAGAACTGTATACAAAGTATTCGTGAAAAAGAGTGCAAAACCTTCTCAAATTCCGCTTTTGAAAGACGTGATAAACTTATAACTTTGTTTACAGTACATATTTTTCACACTTTTATACAGAACTAATACATTTTCAGACATATGTATAAAAGGTGTACGAGAAGAGTATTTTTACAGTGCAAACTTTTATTCTCTGACTTAAATAATATAAGTTCCTTATAAGCCTTTGATCTTATTATTCCTCACCCTTTTTTTTAACATACGCATTGAGCTGACTGGTTGATTCAATCGAATGCTTTTTCTAAATCAATAAATACTTTGTTTTGTGTCTTTCACGTATGAATCTGTCCTAAAGTATCTGACCATGTCCAATATCTCGACAACTGCCCGCACGATCTTGATGTAAGTAACTAACAAGCTAGACTGGATCTCATTGTATGTCTGCCAGTGTTGCTGTCAGATTCCCGTGATAAAATTTATTTCAAAGTACTGAAACTTCGCCATTATTTTTGTAAACATTTCCTGCCTGCTGAGTTTACTTTATAACTACTGGAAATTAAAACAAAAAGTGCCAAAAGTATTCAGCAAAATTTCTTATTTTTCTCTTTTGTCCCTTTTACTCTTCATACGGCCTGATATTCCCGTTCCCCGGAAAATTTTCTTCCACCTGACAACACTGAATTGCCTCCGTAGCCATGTTGCCGTGTGACTACTCACTTGACAATGGGACTGCGTTCAGATATGTGAGGCCATCACATTCACAATGTTCAAACGAATCGGTAAGAAAATTGCAGTGTGAACAAGGAAAATCAGCGATTCACAGTGCAGGAGTTAGAAGATCATCTGGGCATTCAACAGACTAATTTTCCAAAGATTTAGAAGAAGGATTTAGGCATGAAATGTATCGTTTTATGAAGTTTTAAATATGCATAAATAAAGGGTAGACAGAATATAATATTCAAGGACATAGCGCAGCTTGTTGCATGGATTTATTAATTCATGTCATTTCTACTACAACAAACATATACTCAAATTATTGTATTCTACGGGCACAGTACTGACAGTCGGTGTTCTGTTGAATCCAGTCCAGGAATGCATCGACTCTTGTGTACAAACCTGAAACAGAAAATAAAGAATTTACAGAATTTAACTTTATTTTACCTTTTTTCATTTTGAATTAAAATGATTAATCCATTTGCCCTTTAATTATTATTTCAAGACCTATAGAATGTAATTACAGAACATATCAATGTTATCTGTTATTATTACATAAAAATGCAGACAATGATGTGAAGATAATAAGTATTGCAAAGTCAATTCTAACTTCTTAAAGGAATCAAATTTCTAGTGTCTTAGGAAACAAAACCATCTAAAATCTATCTCCGGACGCTCAAGTTATACGGATGAAGTTGTATGCACTTTTACAATTGGGTTGATCACTCCAAAAGTGTCCGAACAAGTGGCTCAGATTTGGAGCGTGCGGAGGAACAGGAGGTTTAAACGTCATTTCCGAAATCCAGCAAAGATGAACTGATTCAAGAGGACAAACGAATTACATAGAGGAAATGGAGGAGTTTTATGGAATAAGGGCGTCAGAGAGGTTACATCATGCATGAATAATCATCTGTGAAAGTTTCAACTCAATATCTAGACGCCAGAGGTCAGAGCAGCTGTTAGAATCAAGTGCGACAACAGCCAAATCAGAGTACCCTGAAAGTATATTATCACTTAAAAGTTGCTAATACTGATTGTTTCCCTCGAAAAGAACTGTGTGTCTTATTAAGGGATAAATGTGAGTGAATTAAGCAGTGCAGAGTCTGGAGATGAAAGCCATTTTTCTCCAAATGCTTCTTTCTGACTTGTGCCCTTATTCCATTAAACTTCTCAGTTGCTGAAAACTGTATGGCAGGTGTTGGCAGGACTTATTGCATATTTATAAATTATAACAGACTGATTTACAGGAAAGCATGTTCAAAGGTGGGTTCCAAGTTAGCTAAACAATCAGAGCGAAATCTGACTTCTTGTTTGCACTGAACTCAAGCAGCGATATTTGATTGGTGAAGATTATAGAACGAATAATATCCTCTGATGAGAGTTGGATGTATCATTATGAGTCTAAATCGAAGTGGCAAAATAAGGACTGAAAGCATCACTTCTACCATCAACAAGAAATTCAACACATAACCATCACCCATCAAAGTGTTGTTAATGATCTTTGGGGATTTCAAAGGCCCAATTTTTGACATTTTTTGGGAGGCCGGGATGGAAGACATCGGATTATAATTGAGGCTTTAATTTCCAAATGGGTCCTTGTCCAAGTGCCATAAATGTTGGAAAATTGATTAAAAACACACACACACACTTATTATACAATTCTTATTTTTCAAAGTTAAAGGCAACGTGGCTATGAATATCTTACAAACTTGGAGAAGTAAGTCTATTAGCTTACCATTATTTTAGCTTCTTGCAGAAGGATATTAGAAAAGATGAAAATATATACAAGGTTTACTGTTAATTATGATTCTGTCATTTAATTTCTTACGATAATTAAATGAATCTGGAGACGTTTTGGAATCGCAAAATGTTACCAATGTATCAGAAAATGATGAAATAAACTCATAACAATATCTCAATGAAAAACATTTTTGGACAAGGAACTGTTTGGAAATGGACTGCCTGAATTAGTGAGTACAATTCTGTAAATAACTGAGATAAACATACCTGGATAACCCGCACGGGCGCATCCATAACCAGAAGAAACAACTCCAACTTGTTCGTAGTTGTTGTTATAAGTTTCTGTCACCAGAGGACCTCCGCTGTCGCCCTGAAAGAAACAATGATGTGTAAAAAAGCACCAATTGATGGCTAGTTGAAATGTCAGATTTTAAAGTACTTGCAATTCCTGAGAAAAGTAAAAAAAAAAGTTTCAACTAGGATTTTTGTTTTTTGTAGTGTTAATTGTTATAGGATAATTAAGCGGATTTTACCCAACATTTGAAAATAGCCAAAGTTCTCGTGTTCAGGTTAAGTATATGAAAATTCCACAGAGATTGAAAATATATACAGGGTAGTAACGATATGCTTTGAAAAAGTTCGAGAAATGATATAGTACACAAAGTAATAAGGAAAAGATCTCCGTCAACTTGGTAGAAATTCGGTTACGTTTCGTTGCTACCGGCTGCCAAATGTGTGAGGAAAATGAACTTTAGAGCTTCATTCATATTTCCAGCAGTAGTGACAGTAGAGCTAATGCGTCGTTGTTCCATCAAAAACTTAAGTGCAAGGGATGCCTGAAACGAAGTATGGAATTACCAGCAATTTTGTGAACTAAAGGTAGGTCAAAATGTGCATGAATCGGACGTTTCAATATACGTAACAATAATTCGTTTGGGTCAAATGTATATCTTAAACACATTCCATATGGCGAACGATTTAAAAAAAAAAGGTGGTTACATAACAACTAGGTTTAAGAATTACGTTCATTGAAGGAACATTTTTTTTTATTTGTTATCAATGAGAAAGGATGTCATTGGCGGGTGGATTGCAGTGATTACTATCCAGTTTTTATTCATATGGAAACTCCTCTTGTTCATGCTCATTTCCATCTATATTTACTATTTCTCAGGAATCCCTTGCGCACCCATTGCACAATTTTGGTATCTGTATTTTTGAATAGAGTGGGTTTGATGTCTTTGACAGTACTACACCGCGTCAGCAACACTGCTTGCTACTGGTGTTGGGAATATCAAACTCTAAAGTTCATTCTTCCGTGCTTTCGACAGCCTGTAGCTCCGAAACGCGCCCGAATTTCCAGCTGATTGAGTAAGCCTTTTGTTTTCTTCTCTTTTGCTGTACTATTTTCCCTAAAAGTTTGTTTGTGCATTATGTTACCACCCTGTATAGTAGAATCAATTGAAGGGCTTAGAAGCAAAGGGATGCAAGTGACTTTTCGAAATAAAAAGTCAAATTCGTCTTCTATATGAGCCGAAATATTTGTGACACAAAATATGGGTATTATTTCATATTCGAAAGCTATTTTGGAGGAAGGCTGCTATCTCAACACCGACACAGGCGATGAACTCACGTCAGTTAAACGTGGTTCTCTTCCATAAAATAACGTAAATTATGATCAATCAATCAACTATACACTATCAGAGACCAAGGCCCATCAGAGAGATGCAGAGACGCAGATGTTTGAGTCGATTACAAATGCAGATTCTCAATGGATTTTAATATATCTCGAACTTCGTTTAACTGTCCCTTTATGCTCAAGTTTTCATGGAATACTAATGTAAGAAAAATAATGTTAAAAAAAGACGGGTATATTTAGAAAGCCGACAAATCTCACTGTAATAACTACCGCGGAATCTCTTTACTCCCAACATGCTACAATGTGTACACTAATATCATGCTAACACGCCTAAGCGCATGCGTAGATGAAATAATTTGGAGATAACCAATGTTGACTTTTAAAAAATGGATCTCTGTTGGACCAGAATTTCGCTTAAACACAAATGTTAGAGTTCGAATACAATTGAACGGATTACCAGTCGTTCATTGATTATTAATACAGCATGTGATTCTATCAAAGGAAGGGGGGGGGGGGAGAACTATACAGTATCCTGATACGATTTAGAAATCCGAGAAATTTCTTTCAGCTAGTAAGGATTCCATAAGTAGAGCAATATGTCATATAGTTTCGAGATTCACAGCGGATTGAAATAAGGCAGCATTTCTCAACCTTTTTCATCCAACGACCCCCTTTTACCATCCTTTTAAGCCGGCGATCCACAATTACTATATATTTTGTGTAATATTTGCTTTTCATTTCAAAACATGACAGTGCATTTGTTGTGTTTTATAATAAATATCCTAATTATATTATTCAAAAAGTATTGAACACTACACTATCTTTAGTAATGATAAACACAGCAAGCAACATAATATACTTTCTTTGAAATTTATTAGTTTTAACGTACGAAATCCAAGCTAACTCAATTTTTCACCTGCCCTCGCGACCCCCTTGGACACATCCTGCGATCCCCCAGGTTGAGAAACTTTTGGAAACTTTATTTTATATGGGCCTGTCTCGTAACTTTCTGACTTCAGCCCGTCACGATTCGCCCGTTTACAGCCAGTTAAAATCCACACCCATACCCCTGCCGGGACTCGAACTCGAGTCGTTCTAGCCATTGGCCTAACACCTCAGACCAAACGGCTACCCAGCCCCCCCACCCCAGGTTGAGAAACTCTGAAATGCCTTGTCGCCACTATTCTAACTGTGCGTAACAATATGCGATTCTAAAAATAAAACAAGACAAGAGACTAATATTGAATGTATTCAACCAACTGTTCCTATACGCGAATGATGTAGATTTAACAGAAGATTTAGATGCACTACAAAGTAATACCGATGTCTTAGTAAAAGCTTGCGAACAGATAGGCCTACAGGTGAACGTCACACCAAGCTGCTGTTTGATTCCTTCCTTACCTGGAAAAACGTGTTACACAAAAATAGAAAGCATTCTTCTACACTGAAGTGCCAAACGTCATGGGGTAGCGGGAGAGAACTAATTGACGACGTGGTAGCATCGCGGCAAATCGGTCGAATGCCGCGAAACAGTTGCAGTGTAGTCAGTTGAACTTCTGTGAGTGGAGTGAAACGTCGTGTACCGTGATGATGGCAGCCCGACGTGAATTATCGACATTTGAGTGTGGGATGACAGTTGATGCTAGACGAATGGGGCATGTGATTTCGGAAGACGTCCGGAAAATGAATTTTACTAGCTCCATATGTCAATGGTGGACTGATTGGAGGCATTACGACACATCAGGAAAAACGCAGTGGCCGTCCACAGGTGCTGAATGACTGCGACCGGCGACGTCTGAGAAAACTCGTCTAGGCAAACAGATAAATAACAGTACGCGATCTGACAGCAGAAATTAATGCAGGACGTTCCAGGAAAATATCTCAAAGGTCAATTCAGCGCAATTTGATCTCCATGGGATATCGCAATCGAAGACCGACACGTGTGCCGCTACTAATCGCTTCCCATCTGGGGCGGCGAATCACATGGGCTCGGGAACACATGGATTGGGCCTTAGAGAACTGGTAATCACTAGCGTTGATCAGATGAATCACGTTTCCAAGCCACCAGATGAGTCACGTTGGTACGCGCAGATCATAGGGTCCGAGTGTAGGGCACATCCCATGAGACCATGGACCCAAGTTGTAAACAAGGAACTATGCAAGTTGGTGGTGGCTCCGTCCTGGTGTGGTGCATGTTTACCTGGCATGGTTTGGGTCCTCTGGTCCACTTGAACTGGACATTGACCCGTCAGCGCTATGTTCAGCGACTTGGTGACCATCTCCAGCCATTTATGGACTTCGTGCACCTTGCCAACAATGGAATTTTCCAGTATGACAATACGTCAAGTCACCGGGACGCAATGCTGCGCGACTGGTTTGAGGAATATTCTGGTAACTTTCAACGCATGATTTGATCACTTAGACCACAGGACAGGAATCCTAACGAGCACATGTGAGATATCTTAGAACGGGCTATTTGTGCCTAGGATCCTCCGCCTGCAAAAACCACCGAATTTTGGACGGCAATCGAAACAACATGGACCAGCAACTTCTCGCGTCCGTGCCACGTGGAGTTGCTGCACTTCGTCGTGCTCGAGGGTTTCCCACACGTTATTAGGTCAGTATCCAATGACATTTGGCACTTCGGTGTATATCGGAAGTATTATATAAGTATGAGAGTTTTCTTCCTCACTATGATTCGCATCAAGTGTTACTGTCACAAAATGTTACCTACAGACACATAAACAACAACCCGCGGCGCGGGGGTCGCACAAGCTCTGGAGTTGCAGATAAAGATTTTTTTAACTAGTAAGAGCGTACGAACTGAAAGTTGCGAGGGGGCGCCGAGTGAGTTAGTTACGCCACTGGTTAAATACCATCATGATCATTCAAATTGTAGATGTAGAGTTGAAGGTACGGTTGAAGGGAAAAGAGATAGAGGAGAAAGGAATCATACGCAATGAAGGAAGACAAATCGAACGGGAAGGCTAAGAGGAAAAAGGGAAACCAGGAAGAACGAAAAATTCCATCGCTTAAAGTAACTATTGTTTGATCCAGAACTGCATCGACGATGATGCTGTTGATGATGAGAATAATGGTGTAGAAACCCCATTGATTACCTGACAAGAATCCTTATTAGGTGCACTTGCGCAAATGATGTAGGGCAACCTTCTGCGATATTGTTTCTCACAGTAAGTTTGGTTCACACCTTGGACCTTCACCTGCTGGAGGGTGTCTGGTGAATTCCCCTAACAAAAGGAAAAAAGTATTAAACATACTTAAAAGAATTAAATGTTACTATTTCAAACGTATCTTACAACATCAATTGAAAATAAAATTAATCACTAACTTTTCCTGCCTTCTTTAGTTCATGGATGAGAGGGTTTGTCAATCAAAAACAGGCAGTATGTTCCTCTCAAGAAAGTGACACACACCAAAACATAGTATTTACAAGCTCGCTTCAAGGAAAATTATGTGTTGCCAATCACTGTCCATGGGTAATGGAGCAAGCAAAGTAAAGTAGCTGTTGTACGCTTTTAGACAGCTGAAGGCAAAATGGAACATATATTCATCGGCGAATTAGCGCAGAGCAGAGACGAGACAGAGATTTCGAGAAGGCCGCCCTTCCTTGGCAAGAGTTGATCGTACGACTCACGGTGTACACTGGTAATGCAGCAATTCTGGTGGAAGCACCTACCACGTAACACGGGTCTCTCCATATGGTCCTTATCTATTTGGTCGGGGAACTGAAACAAGCCGTGTAAGACCGTACTTCCCATTGGGACGACGATGTGAAGGTTCGAGTGAGATCGTGGCCCTAGGAACTGCCTACCGACTTCCATCAGAAGACTTTTGATCGATTGGAGTTGAAGTGGCACAACTGTTTACACTCTTGTTGTTATTACTTCTAAAGCTTTATGTGTTTTCAGGATGTAGTGTTGTTTATCATTGACTGATCCTCATACATTATTTATATGTGGAGGTAAGCAGAAGTCGTTCACAGGCAGAACTGTGTTTATTTCTTAAAAATTATGAGTGATATATAACTGATTGTCCATCTACTGGAATCGTAACATTAGAGCTGTGTCACATACTTCCTGGGTATCACAGTCCTACCCTATTTAGATATGGCTCTAAAGTTTGTTTTAACCTTTCTTCAACTCTTAACCTTCTTAACCGGTAGTACTCATTATTGAAGTACTCTTTATCATGTCGTGAGACTCATTTTGACAATTGAGTGATTCAGTCAGATAATGCTTTAACCCACAAATATCCAAATTTAAAAATAATAAATCAGAAAACGCAGAGAATGTGTAGTAATCAAATTAAGGACATTTGTCAACATTCATTGAAGTGTGGGTTAAACCCTTATTTCTCTTTGCTTTTCTCTTCGATTCTTATGTATTGCATGCAAATTCTAAAAAACGTGTTCCGTCATACCATTAATCAATCATATTGGCAATACCAATATGGACATAGTCCAAGAGGCCATGTTTATTTAAATGACAAACTGTTTTAACATAATTGGAACGACTTCGATAGAGTTCGAGCCAGTGAACGTTCTAGCCAACATATTGTTTCGCTTCTTAAAATTCATAGGCTCGGAGACATTTCAAAGACTTTTTAAGAAAAGTTTTTAATTAATGTAGTATTTAAGATAACATTTTTATTAAATAATCAGGTTGTCATGTTTCCTAATATTGAAATCGAATCTATTGCGACATTATTTTGTTCAGCAGAGTACCGAAAAGTTTTATTCATAAAAGTTGCATGATATTTTTATTCTTCTGTTTTATGTATATTCATTTCTTGCTGATATTCAAATGCCTCTCATAGGAGCCAACTTTCAACTAATTTTATTGATATGTTGATGCAAATGCAATCGTTACTTACACCTTCTTTAAGATTTCCCCATCCAGTGACCCATAAATCTTGTTCATTGTAGTCCCTCACAGCGGATGGTAGACACGCTGAACAGATGGCGTCAGTGTACTCGACCTTCTGTTCCAGTTCGATCAGAGCGATATCATAGTTCTGGGTAGAGTTATCGTATCTGAAAATTTTAGAAATTTACACCTTAGACTAAAAATTTATTTGGAGGTACACTAATGTTATATGCTCAGGTTTTAATATTTTCATTTTCATTTTTTATGAGTTTTTACCAACACTGTATATATCATTTCTGCAAGTTTATAATATTGCACTCTGTATTAGATTTAAGTTTTATTACGAGTATGAATCATGACAATAGATTTTACATCAGAGCTCCAAAGTATCCATAAACGACATAGCAACGTAGAGGACGTGACAGTAACACCATTTCCGTTCTCAAATTATATTTCTAAATTATGAACTACCGTGTGACATCAGATCTAACCTTGACTCACAAGAACATTGAAATCCAATATAAAATCCCACGCGATTCCAGACACCATGGACACCTAATAACGTCATTAACAGGAAATGTTTCAGACTTAACCTTCAATCTACATCCTCCAAGAAGATGAGCTAAAACAACCTTGAGTGAAAATGTCACACGAGAAAACAAAATTTGATTCTTTCTTTTTTCGTAAACAGCCATATAAAAATAAGTGTAAAACAACGATCGAGACCAGTCTCTATCACTCACTCATCATCTACAACTCATTCGTCAAACTTGTGACAACAGAGACTATCAGAAGAATTTATTGTTTCGACGCCAAAAGAGAAGACACATTATTGAAATTTATTCTTCATCTTCAATCTGGACTTAAAAGAGAACTTAAAGGTTTAAACACGATTAAACCAAAATCAACGAACAGTGACAGTTTATTTACCAAGTGCATCTTCACAACCTTGATTCGACTTAGAAAATCACAGATACGTTGCAGACTCTAGAAAATTGTGTAAAATGGTATTATATCTGTTTTGGTTAAAAATGGTACTTGGAGCTTAACTTAACGACTTAGCTTAACCTAACTTTTGTAACTTGATTTAGATTTAATATTCTGTTTTTGTCTTATCTTGCTCATCCTTAAAATAGTCTTTCAGCATTGACTCAGGTCATGATTCATACGCCGTCCCGAATTTGTATAGATTCTTTGTTATAGTTTAATTTTAAGTATGTAACTTCTTCAGACACAAGTCCGAAAATAAATGTATTTTAAATGTCTTTTAGAATTTCACCAAAGCTTCCATGTCCTTTAGAGAAGGTGGCAACCGCCTTGTATTAAGGAACCGTACGCATTAAGAACTCTTCCCGTGAAGAGCGATGTCATTAGTTTTAATTTAACCTCTCGCGCACGCCCTTTAATTAAATTTCATACGGACAGACCAAGCGTTTATCACTAATGAATTCTAGTCTCCAATGACCACAAATTCTTATTTTATTGTCGTCTAAGTCATCAATTGTGTCCTCATTGCATGAGTGGTTACGCTCGTTACCTTGTGATGAAAGGGTCCCAAGGTTGATTTCAGGATGAGGATATAAGGTGTTATCACAACTCTTAAGCCCCAAGTCCTGTGATTAGGACGTTACAAAATGCTGCCTCCTATTGTAACGTGTTGAGTGTGATATAACTCAGACTGGTACATTTTTTTAAAAAAAATTCGTTTCGGTGCAGACGAATACTTTTTGTATAGTGATAATTAATGTGTGTGTCTTCGATTTGTTTCTCAAAAGGAACTCTCGATTCAAAAGCATAATTTCTTAATCATTACGCACTAATAGAAGTGATTTGCAACTGAAAAAGAACATTAATGCAGTAAATCAGAGCGAAGTAGTAGTACACGCTTCGAACAGTGCTCCATATGTGGTAGCGATGTTTCCATAGCGGAAGTTGTCTGGTTTAGCTGGAGACGAAGAAAACTTCTGGTGATCAAAATGCTTTGAAGTGATCATCAGTAATAATTAAAATTCCACGATTGCTATGACACATCGATAATAGCCATTCGATCAGTAGAATTACGATTACACCTAGGCCAGGTGCAGATGTTTTGTACGTAGATGGGCAGTAGTGGAGAGGTTGTGTCTGCCAATTTAGACGGAATTAGAGGGAACTAATGCTAACAATCCTCTGTGAATGATCGCATCTTGGTGAACCGGGTTAACAAATTTGCTGTAGGCTGCTGAAAAGCGCTTTCAGCAGTTCTCCCTGAACAAGTACTAAGATAGCTGATTGTAGCCCCACTTGATTACATAGCCTTCAATGGGGCACATCAGCTGCTTGTCAGGGGTCAAGTATATAAGTTCGACACGTTTATGCGCAGTAGTCCGGCGAAGGGAGTTACGCGATAAAACTTGTCATTACCTCCAGACTGAAGCATTTGTATGGGAAAATATGAGGCTTCCTGCCGATTATTCCGATCCTGTTCCCGTATTTTGGATAACGATAAATTAGCAACAGCGCATAGTTTCTCAAGAAAATAATTCCTCTCATGCAAGTTCTGGTCAAAGTAATTTCTCGTTTTGAAAGGCACACAAAAGGTAGTCTGAGGAGTAAAAGTAGGACCGAACTTAGAGTCATCTCCCAGCATAATATTCGTGTGAAGTGTGTTATTTTAAGTAGGACATACTGCGTTACAAGACGTTGAGATTCATTGAAACTTTTAGCAGTATTCAGTAGTAGGTGACGAGGTGCGTCATGCAAGAAAATCTTATTCGAAGACGTTATCATATTCAAATAAACAATAACGGACAGATTGGGCTAGGCTACCGTTGTTAGAAAAGTCATGAGTTGTCTTTAAAACTATCCTGACATCAATTTGTATTAAAGCGATTTTAATATTAGTTTTTGTTAAAGATTATATATAAACTGAATGTAATCTCAATTTTATAATAAAGCAATACAAACACAAAGTGTGACAAAGTAACAGGAAAGTCACATTGCGAAATCAGTACTGGATCTGATAAAGTCAAATAAAAAGTTTCACAATCGAAAGGAGCATCAGATACGTGAGGTGAGTTTTCGAAGTAGTACAAACGTTAGTAAGAACGAATCACATGACTAAGGAGACAGCTTAATGAACGTAGGTATTCGTCAGGAAAGGTTCTTTTAAGTCGAGAACTTCGAACGTGTGTCTTCGGAGAGTGAGAATAGTGAACTGTATTATTGAGCGCTAATTCATTTATCTTGAATGTATACTTATCTAAGTATGCGTTTAGATTGAACAGATAGTCTAATATTCGTTCTGTGTATTCAATACAATAAGTGTTATTGATCATCCTATAAATAAGTAAGACAGTGATAATTGCAACAAACATAGTTATTCTGCGCCTACCAAAATTAATTCGTAATACATGCTGATGAAAAGTCAGAAGTGCACACCAGTGTCATTTTGAACACTCAAGAAACATGTTGTGTGTGTCATTGTGCTGAAATGAGTGCGGATCATAATCCTTCGTACAACAAAAATATTCCGAAACATATATTTGTAATAATTGATTGGAACTCGAAAGTTTCCATACAGGTGAGAAACCTTGTAAATATTTAGCGTGATATTTGGGCTAAGATCAAGAGTTTCCATACAGGGAGAAACCTTATAAACATTAACCGTGATATTTGAGTCGAGGTCAAAAGCTTCTATACAGGGGAGAAACCTTACGAATATGAAAAAGCGTTATAATCATTTCAAACAGGAGAAAGTCTTATTAAACAGAACATGATCGTCATATTTTTTTCATAGTGTATTACGTCTCTCGTATCGTATTAATATTTTGTGGGTTCTTGTAAATTTGCGTATTAACATATCTCAATGCGCATTGAAGAAAAGTAAAGAGAATTAAGACTGTTGATTATTCAATTCATATAAGACCGTTCAGTAACCATAATATTTGTACCCGGTTGAATTTGTAAACCATTTAACGTTTTGACAGCTGATCAGAATAAGATGAAAAAGTAGTTTGATATTTATACTTGGACATTTGAATATATATTACATGCCGTCAGTATTTTGATGTTTGAGCTACATTATCCTTTTTGAATAGTGTATTACCATATAAATGCAATATCGTTCATTGTATATTCGATGTATCAAGATTCATGTTCACGCATCGTATAGCTATTATAATAAAATGCACTACCAGGTGCGTAAATATGAAACCGGAATTTGTGCATAGACGGCGTTAGCTGTCACTATGGTTACCGTAAAACTGCGTCCTTGGCGCCACTTGCTTGTTTTGGCTGCTGATAACGATTTGCAACTC
>JAGDQP010040866.1:0-17131 GCA_022664845.1 Lepisma saccharinum | reverse complement strand
ATAATGAAATCGAGACGACTAAGGTGGGCAGGGCATGTAGCTCGGATGGGGGAAAAACGAAGATTATATTCTATCCTGGTTGGAAGGCCCGATGGAAAGAGGCCATTGGGAAGACCGAGACGTCGTTGGGAGGACAATATTAGAAGAGATCTTCGAGAAGTAGGTGTTCGTGATGAAAACTGGCTTGATACTGCCCAGGATAGAATCCAATGGCGAACGTTTGTTACTGCGGCGATGAACTTGCGAGTTCCATAAGCCATAGAGTTAGTTAGTTAGTTAGTTAGTTAGTTACAAAAGACTGTACGGTAGAATACCGTTAATCCGTCACCTATGGAACTGAAGGCATGGTCGGGTTATCAGAGGAGCATAAATATTTAATACATTATGAAGTCCTTCAAGCTCAGCGTCACGTGTTTACATTTTTTTAATTACCACAACTTAATGGGACGAGTACACTACACTGAAACCTGATTTTGGGCACAAACAAACTGTACACTTTGTAAAGAGTCACTGCTTAAACACAAACACTCTTAAAGCAAAACATCAGAACGCACTGGTCCAATGTCACCAGCTAACTTACTCAACGAAGTACGCAGTATTTAAGGACAAGTACAGACACGTGGACATTCCTCAACCTCCGCCGGAGTCGGATTATGCGAGGAGTCGAACAATCGGAGGTCGGATTACAGCGGTTCTACTACACTCAAATCACAGTGTTACCAGATAATTTTATCGTAGCGGAAGACAGTTAACAACTGCGGACATTTTGTTGCCAGCGGAGGATAAAGAAACGCTGTCGAACAAAACAATTCCTTAATTTCCAATTTTAGTTTTTTTACAGGGCAAGTTATGTAAAATTTTAAATTTATATTGTATTGTATGAGAAATTTAGCTGTTGAATGTATTCATTGAAACATTAATATGGGAAACTGATTCGCAAAATCAGTATACTGTATAATTATAATTAATGTAAGCGTGGTCTGTCTGTGCGTGCCGCTATAAATCCGCACCCCACCCCCGCAACATAATGGGGGTTTTATGGTATGGTAGCCCTCCATCCCCCATACATAAAGAAGGTTTAGGTTTGGAACTGCAGGGGTTTGTTTCGAAGATATGGGTGTCAAAAGAGGGCATCCCACCAATTAACTTATTATGGGAAGTCTGTGAAGCAGCTGGAAATCGAGTGCCGAAGTGGCTGAGACTGACCAAAATATTTCTGAAGGTTCCAGAAGGTTCTATAATGTTGGAGAATATTGGAGAATGTTCCAGCATGACATAGAATCTTCAAGAAGGTTCGAGAATGTTATTGAATGTTATAAAATCTTCCAGAAAGTTCGAGAACGTTCCAGAATATTCAAGAATGCTCTAGAATGTTTCAGAATATCCTAGAATTTTCCAGAATGTTTGGATAATGTTCTAGAATGTTCCAGGATGTTCTAGAATGTCCCAAAAGGTTATGAACCTTGGAAGTGACTCCCGGTTCCGGAACGTTTGAGAATGTTCTAGAATGTTCCAGACGGTTCTGAACCATCGAAGGGACTTCCTGTTCCGGAACGTTCTAGAACGTTATAGAATGTTCTAGAAACCAGAAACGGAAGTCCAGAAACTTCTGGAAGATTCTAGAATGTTGCATTATCTTGTTGTGGTGGGGATACGTTCCAGCTCAGAAGGGTATATATACGCGATGGCGAGACTCATGCGTCACTATATATTTAAAAATCGATTAGAGTGGATCAAGGAAAAATGAAAGTGATAGAAGGTAAAATAAATTTCAGTGAATTGCTTAGGGTAGTGAACAATGTATTAAGTGGAATTTTAATATGTTAAGAAATATTAACATTTCACAGGTTGCCGAAACGTAAAAGAGGAGGAGATCTTGCCAGTAGTGAATCGAAAAGAAGGAAACAGAAAGAACAGCGGAGAAATGAAACAGATGAGGGGCAAGAAGCACGTTTAGCTTCACAACGGAATAGAATAAATAGATTAAGAGAAAACTTAACACATGAACAACGAGAAGAAATGAGAGAAGAGGATCAAGTGAGACATTCAGCAAGCAGACACAGAGAAACTGCTGAAGAAACAAGATTACGAAATGAACTAAGTAGAGTTACAATGAGTTAAGTTCATGAAAAACAACGATCGCAAAGGCATGAACAAAACATTAGCTTACGAGAAGTGCGAAGCAGACGAAGTAAAGATTGCAGTTTGGCAGTTATATCAAAAGCTCTAAAGGTGGAAAACTCAAAGACTATCTACTCACCAAATAATAAGATGACAAATGTAGTTTTCGTAAGCAAGTATTATAATAGAATAAGTTAATTAAGTATGAAATTAACGGAAAATAAAATTAAATAAAAAGCAGAGTTTTTTTCACTAAATTAAATACAACTGCACATCTGTGTCAAATTTAGTATTTAGGTACTGGGAAGTGTTGTGGAGGTACTTCTAGTGATGAGCAAAAGCACGACCAAGACCAAGACCGTAGCGGTCTTGGTCTTGGTCTTGCACACCCAGTCTTGGTCTTGCATGCAAGAGTCTTGTAAGTCTTGCTTTTAAAAAAAAATATACGTTTCATACGTTCATTTTACACCGGATATAGAGAATAGTAAAAGCTATGCGTATCATTGCCTGCCTTAATGCGTCAATAGTAACGGAAATATGTTTTAATGAATTGTTTATTTTCATGTAAGTGTACATAATAGAACTACCGAAGTTTAATTTCACTTTAACTTGAACAACATCACTAACATTTTATTATTTTACTTTTAGTTTACTTGCTGTTTTAGGCACACAACTATGTTTCGTAAGCTTTGACAGAATGCAATCATGGGTTATCGAAAATGATGTCCAAAATAATTTAGACATTGAAGTTCTTCCCTTGTAACAATACATACAGTTGTGCTCTCTGTCATTTTCTAGTCACTTTTCAAATATTTTACCATTCTCCGTGCTCCAGGTAAGTTCCAAAGGAAGACCAAACATACACGGATATTGTGTTTAACTAAAACTTACAAGGGAACTATTTTTGCTGTTCAGCAAGTTTTGACTTCGGACCTTATTTGAAGCATATAGATAGCGAAAATAGCACGCACAGACCCGCACTCTGTCATATATTTGTGTCCCGAATAAGTTGAGTTGTGTAATTTGAGCGACATTTAAGCAGTACAATCAACCTTGAAGGTGAAACTTTATATTAACTAAATGAGTTATCAGATGCATTTTCGTAGGTACATTTACGTGTAGAACACAAATTTCACCATGAAAATGTTCGCAAATTGAATGTTTTTAATACAAACTCCAGTTTATGATCGCAAATGAACAAAATTTCATAGAAAGTACCCACATAGCAGAGTACGTCCCTGGGACGTCCCATTTAGATCCCATTACTGTCAGAATGGTCCTGCTCCCATAGCGATGTCCTAAGGACGTCCGTGGGATAACTCTGTGAGCAATACAAACAGTTCATCCCGTATGGAGGTCCCCTGGATGTTCCCCGGAAAGCCGTGCGGGATTACCTACCTGGAATTTCTATAAATTAAATCGACCTTACTATTATTATTATTTAATTAATTATAACTATACGAAGGATATGCCTTCGTATAGTTATACGAAGAATTAATTATAACTATACGTCCCATGGATGTAAACGGGACTTAAACAGGACGTCCTATGGACGTCCCGATATCCTGCCAGGAGATCCGTCAGATATCCCTGGGACGTCATTTTGCTATGTGGGTAATGCCGTAAAGGAACAACAATACAACTATGGGAAAGGAGAAACTGGGCAGGGGATTATAAATACATAAAAATAATGGTTTCTAATACCTTTTTGTGGGCCTAGGGCGCTTGCAATCGCTAAACCACTGATCGACTACACGGTTATTTAATGCGGACATTTTAAATAATGCAATTTGAATCTTTACTTTCGTACGTTCATTTTTTCATTCCCTCTCCTCTTTGGTATGCCTGAACAAAATTGCAACACTATCGCTTCTCCTGCGCTCTCTTCGTTTACGTACATTTTCAATACCCCTTACCATACAAACATTATCATAACTATATTACAAACTAAAATTATAATTAATAATTAGAACAGTAAACATTTTTCAAAATACTTACCAAAATAAATTCTCGTCTGTCATATCACATCTTATATTTGTTTCAAACATCTTATTTAACATACACGCTTACTATTCATTTTTTTAAAGTTAAATATTTTAAATAACTGTGGTAAGCACGAGAAGACGCAACTGACTTGATTATTCTTATAAATATTCGAAATTGAACTTCAAAATGAAACAGTTAAACAATAATACTAATTATAGTGAATTAACAAGTTCTAACAACAAAACATAGTTGCACGTCTTGCAATTAAGATCAAAAACACTGAACAGTGTTTTTTTTAACAAGTTCTAAAAATGAAAATAAGGATAATGAATTGTTTATTTCACTTTCTTTGATTTTTAATTAAAAAGTGATTCATTCAATTTGTTCCCCATCATTTCACGTTTTCGTCATTTATTTAAAGATAAATGTAAACAAATATTAAGTCCGTTATTATTATTTAGGTTTTTAAAGTTTAACAAACGAATTCTAATTTTACTTATAATTACAACATCTTTATTACTAACGTTATAATTGTAAAATTCCTTTTTTTAAAGAACTAACTTAAAGAACGTAACGGAGCCCCCAGGCCTTGCCGAGGTCGCCCAATTGCGAAACCGCTGGGCATTGGAACGATTTTGCTGCGTATCTCCATGAGGTGCACCCGCTTTTTAGCTATGCTTGCTCCAGCGCTTAGCTTCTTTCTTAAAAACCGTGTAGTCTATCAGTGGTTTAGCGATTAAAAGCGCCCTAGGCCCCCAAAAGGTATTAGAAACCATTATTTTTTTATGTATTTAAATTCCCTGCCCCTTCCCCTTTCCCACAGTTGTATTGTTGTTCCTTTACGGCATTCCTTTCTATGGAATTTCGTTCATTTTCGATCATAAACTGGAGTTTGTATAAAAAAACATTCAATTTGCGAATATTTTCATGGTGAAATTTGTGTTCTACACGTAAAAATACCTACGGAAATGCATCTGATAACTCATTTAGTTAATATAAAGTTTCACCTTTAAGGTTGATTTTGCTGCTTAAATGTCGCTCAAATTACACGACTCAACTTATTCGGGGCACAAATATATGACAGAGTGCGAGTCTATGCGTGTTATTTTCGCTATCTATATGCTTCAAAAAAGGTCCAGCTCCAAAAACATGTCCGAAGTCAAAACTCGCTGAACAGCGAAAAAAGTTCCCTTGTTAGTGTTGTTGTTTTCGTCTAAGTATCACTAATGTCCACAAACCCAGACAATTGACGATAATGAGACTAGTCATGGCTCAAGCGAGCTCTGGCAGAAGAGTGATAGAAAGTATAATTACTTACAAATTTGAATTGATTTAAGCCTAACAGGCATCTATGGCCTTAGGCTTGGGACAACAATGGGAAAGTTAGCGTCCAGGGCTTTGAGTTAAGGTACCATCCCAGCATTCGCCTGGTGGGACTGAGCCAGGATGGCTCGGTAAAATTACTTACGAGTTTGGGGACCAATACTTTTCTGTTGAACAAATGTATTAAAGTAAACCTGCTGAATTTGAAGCATTTCTGTGCTCAATACAAACTCACACGCCTGTTACCTCTAGCTTACTCTAAAGTAACTTTTGCGTTGTATCCAAAACCATAGCCCACATCTAGTAATATTCCTCCCGACTTTATCTACAAGTGACGAACAATTACCAAGTGGACTGCAAAAACTGTTGTTTTATTCAGACTAAATTCTACATAGCATAACACATAAAACAGAACTCAGTTTTCAGTAATACATATCAACAGACATTTTATAAAATCGACTAGTAGCTTAGAACACAAAGACTTGGTTACACAAATCAGTACAGACTCCGAACTGACCATAATCCACCTTTATCTGAATCAATAGATCATACCACGACAAACCTAACATCTGAAAAGCCAAGACATCAGACTTCCTTTTACCCTTTATCCAAATTATCCTTAAGGGGAATGTAAAGCCAAGATCTTCAACAAGAAATGGCAGCACTATCTCCGTTTGTGTCTAATGTATTTTTATCGTTGCACGAAATTTCAATGTTGCTCCTAATTCAATCCTAGATAGTTCAGACTTTCAGGGAAGAAAGTTCATAAGTAATTCAAGAGTTCTATCCGTGCCGATTTTTCATTTTCTATCTTGTTCATTGTTGACATCGTTTCATTGTTATTATGCCCATAACAATGAAGCTCTTTCAACAATGAACAAGAAAGAAAATGAAAAATCGAAACAGGTATAACTCTTGAATTACTTATGAACTTTCTTTCCTGAAAGTTTGAACTCTCTAGGATTGAATTTGTAGGAGCAGCATTGAAATTTCGTGCAACGATTAAAATACATTAGACGTACACAGAGATAGTGCTGCCATCTCTTGTCGGAGATCTTGTCTTTACTTGGCCCTTAACAGAAACTTTTTCCTTCTATTGTAAGTTTAGTGTACAGTAGTGTACAGTATAAGTTTAGTTTAGTATGCTACAGTAACAGCGACTTGATTCTCAGATCCACTCACACGGTTTGCACAACTGGGAACACCTTCACTCCAGCGGTATTTTTACAGAAGCCAAAGAAATTTTTGAAGTGAAGGATATAATGATTTCCCCTTCCTTTCCACGTTTTAAAAATATTCAAATAGTGCGTGTGCAAGACTCTTGCAGTCTGGTCTTGGTCTTGCAGTTGTGGTCTTGGTCTTGATCTTGCACCCCTTGGTCTTGGTCTTGCATCGGTATCCCTGGTCTTGGTCTTGACCAAAACTGCAAGACCAAGACTCTTGCACTCATCACTAGGTACTTCGGGTGCCGCAACTATCAGTGTTGCAAACACATTTCAAAAACGGTTCCAAGTGTCCGTGTAGACAACATTTTATTCATCCCGCACCAACGGACGGCTATATCAGCTAGTAGCTAATAAAATAAATTTTATGGGTACAAACTTATTTCATTCTTCTTAAAATGGCCATTTTATGAATATCGGGTTGAACAAATTGAAATTAAAGGATTTAAACTATCAGTAATCCACATGTGACAGCACAGAATTAACGTAAAAATTCATATTAACTTTACATATTCGAAACATCATATATTGAAACGAATTATTTGTCAACAACTGATAGTTTAATCTTAACCAAAATGATATTACTCTCAATTCTTCAAAAATGTTGTTCCTACATTTTCAATATATAAAATTCGCACGTTTGCAAGACAAGTGTCAAATCAAAAACATATACTTTTACAGGCGGAAGAAGAAAGTGACATTTGACGAACCGATGTAGATAGACTTGTAACTTATTTGTCAAAGAAAAAGAACGATTCAGTAATACTTTGGAGCTAATAATACGAAACTGTAAATTTTGAGTTGCTATGTTTCTTGCGAACGTGCGTGTAGTAATTTAATACTTAATTCACTAGCAATAAAGAAAAAAAGGAAGCCAGAAACAAGGACAACAATAGTTTGTGCGGGACGGTCGGATGATCTGTGTACATTATACCAGAGATTTTGCTCCTTTCTTACCATTTGTGGTTCATTGGTTCAGAAGCTTGGAAAAAGCGAAGTGAGGCAAACAAAGTTTGAAACTGGCTATTGGCCGGATATGTTCACAAGAATTCTCTAACCCTGTATTTGGCAGAACAAGAAACGTACTCATTGTTCTTTAACAGACGAGGCGTTCACAAGAGATTACTGCGTGTTGCGGTAACCAAGATTGGTGGAAACATACCGACCAAACCTATTGTTACAGGCTGCTTTCCCCTTTTGTATTCAAAATTACAGAGAATTGAAATACACTGAACGCACGCTATAAGCATAGCATTCTATGCTTTAATACTAAACCAGTACAATTGTACAGAAAATAAATCTAACAAGAACAGCACATTAAACTAAGTTCTGATACATGTAAACTTTAAATTAAAATAAACAAACCCTAAATTACTTATCAAAACAGTAATAATTCAACATGTCAATTCAAGCACTAAAGAATAGCTTTCTAGGATATCCTCATGCTACGTACCTGTAATACTATTTAAAATAAAACCTAACTGTACCAAATGCACTGTCACCGCTAAAAGTTTGTACCCAGTCGTAAAACTTTCTTCGCCATTTAACTTGAATGGATAGACCGATTTGAGGGGTTGCCAAACGTCCTTTTTTATCTTATTCTCCCTCCTTTTCCAAATATCTTGAAATGACCTGCGTTATGCGCGGACCCGGATCCTTTTGTCCTTTTCCTTCCGTTTAACTGAATTCTGTCCAACTCAAAGTATTTTTACTAGCTGGTATACCCACCCGTTCGTGCGGGATGTGGAACAGTTTTTTTTAAATTTGTTGGCAACACTTGATAGTTGCGCCACCCGACGTACCTCCACAACATTTTCCAGTACCTAAATGCTAAATTTGACACAGATGTGCAGTTGTATTTAATTTAGTAAAAAATTCTGATTTTTATTTAATTTTATTTTCACTTGATTCCATACTTAATTAACTTATTCTATTATAATACTTGCTTATGAACTACATTTGTCATCTTATTATTTGGTGCGTAGGTATTCTTTGGGTTTTCCACCCTAGAGCTTTTGATATAACTGCCGAACTGTATTCTCTACTTCTTCTGCTTCGCACTTCTCGTAAACTAATGTTTTGTTCCTCTCTTTGCGATTGTTTTCTTTTACGAACTTAACTCATTGTAACTCTACTTAGTTAATTTTGTAATCTTGTTTCTTCAGTAGTTTCTCTATGTCTGCTTGCTGAATGTCTCACTTGATCCTCTTCTCTAATTTCTTCTCGTTTTTACCAATTAAGTTTTCTCTCAATCTATTCATACGGACGTGATCTTCTGAACTAATCCCCCTTCGACCGACCGAAAGTCGACGCAGCGTACGTGTGCGTGTGTGTGATAAGTAAAGACGTGAAACCTATAACCGTCTAAAGAAGCCCCCAGCCGAGGTTCCCGTTCCCGGAGGCCTCGCCCCAGCGCCTGGCAGCCAACCGATGGTATGGACGGCAATCGGAACTCTGAGGTGCTGGATTGGCGGAATAAGTAAAATTCGGAATGCGTGTGAAATAAATACGGTTGTGAATGTGGTGAAATGCAGTGCAGTGTGAAAGTGTGGAGGAGGCTGAGAAGAGGAGATGCGTCCCAGAAGGGCCCCGATCTGAGGATCTGGAGGATGTGTTCCAGTCGCCGGGATTCAGCTCGTCTGAAGAAGACACCTTCCCGCTAGTGCAAATATGAGAGTGATTCAGATAGAATTAGGTTAGGACTAGGTTTGTTAGAATACATTAGAAGAAGGATAGTTAAAGGGGCTAGAAATAGTGATAAATAGTTTAAAGGAATAGGGATATACCACTGGGATTTTGCTGATATGGAATTTTATATTACAATACTCTTATATTATATATACATTGGTAGGATCGTAATACTATATATATAGCAGGGATTCAGCTTAAATAATAATATGAATATAGAGGATAGTAATGTTATAAAAAATATATAAACTAGAAAGAAAAGCAATAGCAAAAATAGTTAGCTAGTGTAATGAATAAAAATGATAAGAAATAAACTAAAATAATAAATAAAATAATAAGCAATATCTGGTGATGTGTGACTATTAAATATGTAACTGAAAGGATAAAAGGGAAAGGGGAATTAAATAAATAAACAATAATAAAAAACACAAGTAATAAAGTAAAAAATACACTAAATAAATGAATTAATGTAAATAAACAATGTAACAAACTCAAGTCAAATCAAACTAAACAATGTACAAATACAAATAGTAATAGAGAAAAAATATCCCACCCCCAAACCGCGGAAAAATGGCCTAGGTTTGTCTCCAAGAACTGGGCCAAGAAAAAAATAATCCCTACCCCCATTTTCTCACTTCTTTATTTTGTTTATTTTTTTAGTAATATTGTAATTATAAATGCGCAAAGGTCCTTCTGTCTCCGTGCCTCGACATCGAGTCAGGGGTCAAGGCGGGGAGATAAACTGGGGATTGGCCTGCCCCAGTCCTGTGGATAGTCCGTTTCATATTCGCTATGCCCATCAGACACGCGAAGCAGGGCTGAGCAAATAACGAGAGGCAGGGGCGGTGGAGGCAGGGGTCTGTCACTTTCATTTTCCCTTTATCCGCTCTAATCGATTTCCAAAAATATAGTGATGCATGCGTTTCGTTTCGCTATCGCCTGTATATATATATATACTCATATACTCTTCTGAGCTGGAACGTATCCCCACCACAACAGGAATCTAGAATGTTCAAGAAGATTCAAGACTTACGTTTCCGGTTTCTAGAACATTCTAGAACGTTCCGGAACAGGAAGTCCCTTCGATGGTTCAGAACCGTCTGGAACATTCTAGATCATTCTCAAACATTCTCAAACATTCCCAAACCGGAAGTCCCTTCCATGGTCCAGAACCTTCTGGGACATTCTAGAACATTCTGGACACATTATCCAGCATTCTGGAAAATTATACAATATTCTGGAACATTCTAGAGTATTCTTGAACATTCTGGAATATTCTAGAACATTTTAAAACCTTCTGGAAGATTCAATTACATTCTGGAACATTCTATAAAATTCTCGAACATTCTGGAAGATTCTATAACATGCTGGAACATTCTACAACATTCTCCAACATTCGCAAACATTCTAGAGCATTCTGGAACCTTCTATAACATTCAGGAGCATTCTGGTCAGTCTCAGCCAGCCACTTCGGCACTGGATTCCCAGCTGCTTCACCGACTTCCCATAAGAAGTCCATTGGCGCGATGCCCTCTTTTGACACCCATGTCTCCGAAACCAACCCCTGCAGCTCCTAACCAAAACCTTCTTTATGGATGGGGATGGAGGGCTACCAAACCATATAACCCCCATGTGGCTGCGGGGGGGGGGTTGCGGTGGCACGCACGGACAAATCAAGCTTACATTTATTATATACATTGATTTAATAATTGAGAGTAAAGCGTTCACTACAAATGAGTTTTATGTAATTTTTCTCATGTTTATACATGTCTTAATTTTATCTTCAGTTTAAAGTGTAGTGCACATCATAAGTACGCGTATCATAAGTACACAAGCAAATAGAGATACGAATATAATAAGTAGTTGACCGTAGAACGTTGTCTTTGCATTCGGCAGGTGCTGACAACGATCCCAGCAGCCGGCCACTGACATAGATTTTCGAGGATATTTCCTCAGTCATTCCATGCTCATATTGGGATGGTATCTTTACACTATACCTTGGCCGACTTCCTATCTTAATGCTCTTTGTTTACCCAGCCTGAGCCAAAGATACCAATGTGGAAGCCATACATTCAATTCAATTCAATCCAGAACCTCAGACTTTGCCCATTGAGTTAAGGGAGAAGCATTAATAATTGTTCAATTTGAAACGGGGAAAAAATCTAGAAACTTAAATTTCTGCCTTGAAATATTTTTTATTCCTCCTTACTTCCTTTTTGTGCACGTTGATGCATACCCTAAGGTATAGTGAAATAGCGTAATGAACAAGCATTGGGATTATGTTTTATTTGTCTTACAATAACACTAAGGAGATATATTTCATATTTGTGGTAAACATATTGCTCTTCAGAGCTATTTTCTGTTCGAACTCGACGATAAAATTACTGTATATATCCTAGTACCGAACGTTCCTTATACCAATGAAGCGATGGCTCAATGGTACAGCAATCATCATTGGTGCTTGGGGTTGTCGGCCATGTGGGCTTTGTGGTGGACAAACACAGTGCGCGTCTGTTTTCTCGTTTTTTTTTGTTTTTTTCCCCTCGCTTTCTTCATTACACCAATCAGCTCATCATCATCCATCCGGCCTGATGCAAAGTTGCCTAAAAGTCTTAATATTCAATTCAAATTATACGAATGAAGCATCTAATTTCTAAAATTAACCAATAAACAATGAATTCTACATTCGAATCCTTGAATAACTAAAAGTAATCAGAAAAACTGAAGTATTGCTTCCTAAACGGTACTAGAAAACATTTTTCAAATATGAGAGAGAGGCGGAGGGAGAGAGAGAGTTGACCAAAATTATCATACTTGAAATACTGCTAATACACAGTTGATTATAATTTCACGTAATCACTTCCCACGCAGAACTTTGTTAAGCTTTGTATGGGCCATTCTAGTAATATTCTTACTTCGGTCCGTTACGACTATATTGCAAAGGCTCTGCTAGTTAAAATTCACAAACATCCATGCCCCTGGGTGGATTCGAAATTGCGACCTTCGACTTGCTGGCCTGACGCCTCAGACCACACGGCTGCCTGGTCGGATACTATCTACGTCTTAAGGCAAGTAAATCAATGAAGCTGAAAGTCACTTCATATAAAAAATAAATGTAGTTGAAATCAGAAAATACTTTACAGAATTAGTTAAAATCTTTTGTATACTCTTTCATTCATTCACAACATGAGTCAGGCATTCAGAAACTTAAATTCATTTTAAGTGTCCCAAAAACGCTTTTCAATTTTTCATAGCAATCTAAATTAGAATGCTGTTTGTTAACTTGGCTCTCATTTGATACGAAAATGTGTTATTAAAAAAATATTTGAAATCTGAAAGAAATTACACGAGAAATATAAACACGCAAGAGAAGAATGTGAAGCTGCAGCTTCAGGAGAAACGATTGACCTTAATGTAATTTCCCTATAAATACTACATTTACATTATGTATTATCTATCTATCCCTCTTTTCAGTGAACTAAGATTTCCTAGGAAGATCGTGATTAAATATATGCAACACTAGATTCTTTATTGTAACAATTGTACTGATAAATCTGCCGTACCTGAACATTATTTTAATGAGTTGTGACTGGTTGAATTTATAAGCAAATGAATAGATACTGGTGTCGGTTACAAGGGAGAGACAAAAGTTTTGCAATATTCTCGTAACTAACTTGCTTTATTTGTTAAGTTACAACGAAAGCCGCCTAGCTGAGTAATTGGATTTTATTTATGGCCTTTAGGCATCTAAGGCTCAGGCCGGAATAGGTGAGAGGGAAGGATTCGGGAAGGTGTCAGCCAGGGCCTATGTTGAAGGGGTCATTCCGGCATTTGCCTTGTGTGACAGGAAAGACCACTGGTATAACCTCAGTCAGGATAGTCGGGCACTGGGATCGAACCTACTACCTCCCGAATGCTACGCCAGTGCTCTAACACTGAACTACGGCGGTTCAGTAAAGCTGCCTAGCATTCCAAGTAGAGAATGTGTTGCACTATCTGAAGCCACCTTTCTGCCATTTCTTCGATCCCACGTCGATACGTGTCGTGATCGCAGGCCATCGATCGAAACAAGTAATAATACAATGGAGCAATGTCTAAACTAGGCGTGACAGCAGTTTGATTCCCTCAAGTTCCTGGAGCTTATTCTGTCGTTCGAGCGGTATGTTTTGCGTTGTCTTGCTGCAGAAACACTCGCTTTCTGTTGACCAATGCGGAGTATTTTTTCCACACAATGGCATACATTCACTCCAACTGTTCGAAGTATATATGGCATTAACAGTTCGAGCGTCCAGAATAAATTCGTGGTAAGTTATCCTCTCATAATCTCACCAGACTTTGAACAGCACTATGTATTCGAAACGCCCTTGTTTGGCGACAGGTTCCGGATGATGATCCTTGGGTTAACCACTGCTTATGCACGTTAAGATCACGGAAAAATATAAACTTTTTATCACATATAATTATTCTCTTGATGAAGGGCAGATCACGTGGGTTTTCAAGTAGTACTTTGTAAACACCCACTCGCCCTTGTGCTTGAGTTGGATGGGCCGATTGCAAATGCACCAGCTTAGGCTAAACAATGGTCTAATATACAAAAGTTATTTAAATAAATAAAAAATATAGGTCTACGTCTTTGCAATCAGGCGAATTAGTTGAGGTCAACTCGCTACCACAATGCGACAGCTCCGGGTGCTTTTGCAGAGTTCGTGGAGATGATGAACCACGCTAGACGGTAAGGCACTAAGTTCTAGCTCCTGCTAGTCTCCGAGCGGTTGTACGACGAAACAGTGACGTAAAAAGCGCGACTAGAAAAATACCACGACGGATAAAACACCGACGCGACGCACAAAAACAGCGACGAGTGAAAAGAGCGATTTACAAAACCCGCGACTCCAAAACAGCGATACAAAAACCGCAACGTGTAAAAACAGCGACAGACAAAAACCGCGACAGGCAAAAACAGCGATAGGCAAAAATTCCAACGCACAAAAACAGCAGCAAGCAAAAACGACGACGCGCAGAAACCGCTTCGTACGACAAGAGCGACAAACGAAAACCGCAACGACACAGCAGCGACACAAAAACCGCGCTGCATGAACGAAGCGACAAAAACCGCGACAGGCAAATCAGTGACCCAAAGCCAAAATGCGCAAAAACAGCGAAACACAAATTAGCGACCGCCAAACACAGCGATAGGCAAAAACCGCGACAGACCAAATCCGCGACGCTAAAAATACAACGACGCCCAGGACTGGAATGGAGGATACACGTGGGTACACGGCGTGTACCCACCTTGAAATTTTAGAAGGAATCGTGTACCTACCTGAATATTAGAGCAACGCTGGGTACATGCCGTGTACTCAGCTGTTTGCAACCGATACACTATGGTCCGAATCTCAGAAAAATGATCGGAAACTGAAATGCCGGTATTTTTGAAAGTCCAGAAATATCTGCCATAGGGGGATTGCTAACATATTGAGGAGCTAAAAATTGAGACATCCATCTTCGTCAAGATGTGGGTATACGATTTGAACTTGTGGTAAGTTCCTGCGAATACGTCAATAGTATAACGTATTATAATACTGGAAACTAATTCGTTAAGTTTAGTGTGCATGGCCCCTAAAGGAGGGGATAAAATTGGGTTGGAATATGTTCTATATTGAAGTATAGTATTTTTAACAGATCGAGTAATTTTTTGCTGTAATTTAAAGCTTGTGTTTCATTGATGTTCATTGTTCTTCATAGTTAATGAATTAAAAGCAAAGGAATCGAGAGGAGCGTATGAAACCACTTTTCAACTGTCGGTTAATCGTTAATGAATACAGATATGTTTACTTTAACAGCGACCACCTGCGCTTTGCGCTTTGATATTCACGTTTTCAGTGTGAAGTGAGGCTTGACAGCGGAGCAATAAGAACATAGGTGCGTTCTGTTACTCCTGTTTTGTCTCATTTCTCAGTTTTGTGAATTAGAATTTATTTATGGCCTTCAGGTCTCTCAGTTTTGTTCTGTCGTTTATATATTTGAAAGCAAGATCAGGATGGTGAACAATTGGATGGAATTCGAGAACGATTTAGGACACATACAGGTTTTACCTTTTACTTTTTCATGCCTGTACTAGATTATTTTAAATATATTCTTCACATTAGTTACAGATTGGACTTCAAAGTATGTCAGATTACTAAAGATTAGAAACAAACTTTTGAAGAAAAATATCATTCAGGAGGAATCCAGAACAAAAATTTAAAGTCTTCAAGCCTGGTTTCGGAACCAGTAATGATGTGAGTATTGCTATCTTAGTTTTGGCGATATCTTTATCTGCATTGATCAGAGATGTAGTTAAAGTCATTATCAGTATGTGTGTGCCGTTATTTTGAGGGATATTAATTCCCGTTATGACATAAGTGTGGATGTTTTCGGCAAGTACTGCGCCGAAATTGCAGAAATATATGAGAAGTTTATTTTCAAAAGGGAATTTCTCCAGTTTGGGCACTCAGTGAGAATATGGGCGTTTTCTGGTTCATTTGTCAAACGCCTATCGATACATGCAAGAGTTTATTTTGAAAAGGTTTGTTACAAACCTTAACAAACCTTTTTCAAAGGAAACTATTGTGTATAAATCGAAGACGTTTGAAAAATGAAACAAAAAACGCCAATATGCTCACTGAGTGCCCAAACTGGAGAAGTTCCCTTTTGAAAATAAACTTCTCATATGTAGAATTGTGCAACAGGTAATCGCTACATGTCAGTTTGAGTGCCCAAAATACTTATTTATGGCTCTAGTGTAATCCGAAAGTTCATTATATCGATGTGAGCTAGGCGAAGAAGATCGAGAAACAAGTAAGGTGCTATGGAGAGCACCACACGCGCAAAGGTTCCAGAACGAAAGTGAATAAAGATTTATTTACGCTATTACTACTGAGCTCAGACACCCTCTCTCAACTATTTTGTTCCCACTAAAAGAAGCTTTAAATTACTATTGGGCTCAGAAGAACTTTCGTTGATCAACAGGAACCACTGGAATGGAGATAGTGAAGGCGAGTTCAAAGAAAAGGTAAGTAAGTCTCAATTACTTGCTAATTTTGATTGTAATTTCAAACTCTGGCAAATTTTGATTCAAGAGAAAAGGCTATCTACTTTATTCCTACTGTATTTCACAACTCTCAGACTTTCCAATTCTATAACTGTCTAGTCATTTAAAGGAAAAGTATTTTATAATATTCAGACCGAAAATTTTCTCTTTCCATCCAGAGTTCGATTACTTTTCATAAACTATCCCAGTAGCACATTGATATCGTAATATTTGATCACCTGTAATTCACGAAAATGACATCCATAGACCCAACTTTTTGAAAAATTTGAATAGGGATTTTTAAATAGACATATCGATTTGTGTCTATTTGTACATGGTAAAACATAAGTCTAAAGACACTTGTCGTGTTGAAACCGCTGCGGGAATCTGACCCAACCTTTAGGTAATGAAAGACTGCAGCATCTATCGGTGGCATAAGCATCGTCACCATCTTGGATTCAGCTCGAAAATTTCAAATATGAAGGGGGCATGTGACATATTGTTTTAGGCTAGCTTGTTCCTAGAAATTGAAATATGAAGGCATTTGGCACCTACGTTTATTCGTTTAGGAGATAGGGGCTCTGAAATTGATTATTTGAAAACAGATATGATTGCAGTTATTTTGAATACCGTACGTAAAAGTATGCATAAAAGTATTAAAGTACACATTTACGTTTGTCTTATAGGAATATAGAATAAATTGTTTAATACAGCTGAA
>JAGDQP010040865.1:0-17131 GCA_022664845.1 Lepisma saccharinum | reverse complement strand
GACTTGCAGACATGGCGAAATTGCCGTCACCTACTTTAATAAGATGAGACAGAAGAAAGAGCCGCACATTTTTTTTTTCTTACGCTACTTCGATCTGTTACCTGTGTAGGGCTTTATGGATTAAAAAAATAGCGTCGAGTTTTTATTGACCATGACTGGTTCTCGAAGCTCGTAAATTCCTATTACTGTTTACGTGATGACTGAAGTGTTCGTAATTATTAACAAAATATAATAATAATATGGTTGAGCTATGTTAAGGGTGGAGGAGGAGTCGTGGTGGAACCGATATGTAGTCTCCCGCCTCATAATATTAACTGTCTGACACTGAGAATCGATGGCCCTGTTGGATAATTGTCAGTTCATGTGAGTGTATGTGTCTGTATATATGTGAGTGTGTGCTGGTGGAAAATATTGGAATCAGGTCTTGAAAGTGCTTCGCATTGTTTTGTTTGGCCTGGACAAATTTCCGCTGCACAGCTTTTCTATACGTGAACACGATATCGGGTAATCAGATAACGTACAGATTACACGCATTGGGTGTTAACAATTCACAGAAAGCATTCTGTTAACGTGTTCAGGACTTGGATGTCTGCTCTACATGCAATGGACCATTGTGCTTGCTTTCCCGTGTAATGTTGCGGGGAACATTTCGACTAATTTAACCAAGTTTAGTTAGGCATACACGAAATCCAATGACTCTTTTATAAAATTATTTACCGGTTTAACAGTAGAACTTAACATGAACAAAATATATCATGTTGTAGCGATGGAAAACTCCGATGAGCGGGAAAAGAATCTTTATAGGATCAACGAGAAGCAAAGGTTTTTTGTTTTTGTTTTTTCAATGAAGGTGGGAAGTATTTTTTTTTAATGTTTGTAAAACCATTATTGAAGTAGTAAAGTATAAAAGGACAATGGTAAACATGGCCCTGCGGGTCCAGGTATTTATTTTACTTTATCTACATAGAGCAGTGGTTACCAACTGGGCTTAGCTTCAAAGTCTTGCAATGGTAGCACAGTCTAGTAAAAAAGAAGAATATTTTTATTGTTATTTTAATTCAAAGAATCATAACGACTACCACGTTGTCGGAGACATTTAACGTAAAAAGGAAAGAGTGACTAGATATGGTATCGCAGCCGCCATGATGCACATGGCACATACCCAGCAGTATAAACAAATATGGCGGAAGGTAGTGGGTTCATGTTAAACAGCTGCATATTTACAAATTTCTGGTTAAAGGAATTAGTGAAGCCAGCTAAATTTTCACTGAGATTGAAGACACGCTAAGGGGAATAATCTGTCATGGGCATGAGTTTACGAATGGTGTGAACAGTTTGGAAAGGGGAAAACGTACTGTTTCAACGCTGGCTAGCTTGCGCTGAGAGGTGTTGTCTTGTCTCATCCCCCATACAGTCCAGACTTAGCAATTGTTTGCAATAATGTACCTTGATGAGTGTCATTGATCCATTTGAGGACAAAGTGTTGGCGTAACCACTGTAAACACTGATGCCTAAGAATGATACGAATAGTTTCCAGCGATATGGGCGTATTTAGGGGTAGTTCCAGGGTGTCCTGAGCCCCCAAAATTTAGAATTGTGTGTGCAGAATTAGTATAATTTTAGTTGTAATTATGTAAATTTCATACCCCGTCACACCTTTCAAACCCCTCGGAAGCCCGTGAACCCCTCCCAAAACAAGCTTTTAGATACGTGCTTGTCAAGCGGGAAATTTGAATTGTTTAGTCAACTTTGGCTCAGAGCGGAGCAGGATAAGGGAGAGGACAGGGTGTAGTTTGAATGTACCATCCTGGCATTTGTCTGGTGTGACGGGAAACCCTTGGAGAAAAACTCATTCAGAGTCAGCGGTCGCTGTGATCGTTTCCAAGACTTTCTGATTACTACGCCAGCGCTGTACCAACTGAGAAATAATATGTAATAGTTTTTGATTAGAACTAAGAAGTATGCACGTGAAATAGGAACAACAACACTGGCGAAACTATCGTTCATCTTAAATAAGATTGTCATTTGGGTCCCCCCAACAGTGCAGGAGTTCAAACATTGTTGTACAAACCTTTATAATTTCTCATTACATTTTAAATTGGAAATTGCAACTTGTACCTATGTGAGAGTGACAGTGCTAAGAAACTAGTTCATAAACTCGTCACCATTTCTCACTTCAGTGTTTCGCAAACGGCGCCCGGGAAGCTTTAAGTACAAAGAAGATAAATGAAGGAGGGCTATGGCAACGAATTATTACGCTACATATGAGCGGCTCGGGGCAACAAAATGGTACGCGCCACACACATTTTTTTTTAAGATTGGGGGAGGGTAAAGAAAGTAAATGCAGAGTAATTATTCAAACAAAAATTTTGTGTCCAACGATTGCCTGTATAGCTGACAAAACTGTTAAGATGCAGACATGATTGTATTTTCTTTTCGATATACTGTTGAAATTTTCTACTGCGCTTACAATTATGGTCACCCGAGCAGCTTAAATGTCTTTTTCTTTGCTTGAGCACGATACAAACAAATCTACATGGATGCATTGATTTCCACAAATTTTTGCATACGTGTGTTCCTTGGGTTCAGGAGCAGGAGCTAGAGGTATTTTATATCACCGGAAGTGACTACGCCGCGAAATAAATATTGTTTCCATTTTAAAGTCAAAAATAAATATTTTAAATTCAAATTTCTATTGAGATTAACCGAAAATATTTAGATTAAATGTGTTGTTGTAGTTGTTAGTATTTGCAATAGTAGTATTGTAACGTATTTTACTTACCCCGCACCAACGGGTGGGTACTTTGGCTAGTCATTTATATTTTACATGACCTTAAATGTTATTATTTAGTGTGTTCTAATTTAAAACGCCATGAGAAATTCTTGATGCTCTGAGAGTGCCGTGAACCACGAAGGTTTGGGAAACACTGTCTTATACTATATCGAATCCGTGGTGTTTTTTGAGAGCCCCCCCCCCCCCCCCCGTGTCGTAGCAATGAAGTTCGGTGCTGTTGTTTTAAATATTGGTATTACTTCTGAACCATAGAACATTCATACTTCAGTATGTCAGTGTGTTTGTTAAGAGGATATTAAAAATAAACTATCGATTAGCTTTTGTCATCTAGAATGAAGTTTTTCCGATTATTTTTTTTTTCATTGTGTGCTGGATACAGTGGATTTTCCGTTGATGACCGCGCTGTAGGAAACCGTCCCCGATCGTGTCGTGTATTGTTCGGGGAGTCCCTGGTCTCCTGAATAATTTCTACCTCATTACCGGTTCGCTTATTCAAGTTTAATACCACTTCATTGGAGTCCTCCTCTTCATCCGAACCAGCCAATGCATTCATCTCCCCTCCCGTTCTGCGTGCAGTGTTTAGACCGTCCTGTGTTGTGGTGTAGGGTCACATCTGAGACTACTCTCTGGGAAAAAGAAACGGGCAAAATCACATACGAAAAGGGAACATATCTATAGGTGCTGATGCAAAGAATCGTATTCCATGTTCCCTGTCTCCCAGTTATTCATAGTTCTGTATGGATGGATGGGTGTGCAAAGTGAGATGTATGGTTAGAGAACGTGAGATGAGGGAGAGAGATGTTCGATGAAAATTACAAGTACCACCACACAACGTGGAAATGAATGTATGGATTATTTAAATACAATACCTCGAATAATTAAAGGATTTGGTTATGAGAGTTGGAATAGGAGAGAAAGCAAACAGGATATGTGGTAAAGTTGGTATGCCTGTTTTTTTGTTTGTTTTCTTGGCACATTGTTAAACAGGGTGACTTCGATACCATAATTGTGTTCATCTTTTTGAAGTTTTTCCTTTAATACTTTTTCCGAATTGTTTCCTAATGTAATTGATTTGTTTAAACTAGACAAAGAACAGGATATACAGTGGCTACAACCAACAAACGTTGGCATAGTTTTAGAAGAACGATTTGGAATTTACTCTTCGTATGACATGAGAAAAAGCGGAAGTCTGAAACAGTGAAAACGCCTCATGCTTTTGCCTGTTTATTTATTAATCTACTTGTTTATTATATATGCATATATAGATGCACTGTATTTAAACCTACAGCAACAGGAGTAAAGCTCTATAATAGTTAACGAATGTAAGGGGTTCTTAGATTCATCAGAGAGAAGTAGATAGTGTAAGCCTGTAAGGTCATATAACCTGCCGTTGCCCACTGAAGCATTCTCGTTTAATTGTACTTTATTGCACAGTACCTGTAGACAAGGCATATGACATTGACTCGGACCGAAAATTACAGTTACGTAGATTTTAAAGTTAGTCTTGGTGATTTATTTATTTTTATTTGAATTTTTACTTTAAGGCCTTTAGGCAACTTGGGCTTAGGCCGAATGGATGATGATGGGAGAATTGGTGCAATGAAGAAAGTAGTAGGAGGAAACGGAAGAGCCCCAAGAAAACCCACGCACATGGTGTGTGTCCACGAAGCCCACATGACACGATCTGTCATCGAACCGAAGATCCCACGCACCAGAGGTGACCACTGTACCAGTGAGCCACCGCGTCCCAAATTTAGTCTCGTGTGAAGAAACACAATAAGTAAGCGAAGCAATGGATTGGAACAGCTTTTGCATTCTGATTTATTCCATGCATTACCGGATAAAGAAACTTATACAAGAATTTCGAACATTCGGTGCTGGAATTGGTGTTCTTTTTCTTGACAGCAAAAGCATAGATCATACTCAGATTAAGAATAGAGTGTGTTGTTTTTATACACCTTTTTTCCTCGTAGAATTCGAGTTGTACGTTGGAGCAATAGCTTTCCCGAAATACAAACTGGTTTTGAGTGCAAGAAAAATATCGTATATAATGTTTGCATTTTCTTCGAAACACGATACATGGAGAAAGGGAAGAGACAGATGAAATTGGAATGGATTGGGCCAAAGGACTTCACCTTTCCGATGCGGTAAGAAACGCGGGTTCAAGCCGAGTTGGAGCTACCGCGTAGAAGTCAAACGGTAATCGATTTCTTCCCAAGCGTCATAATCTTGCGACACTAGACCCTTTCCTCCCCACCTTTCCTCGTAGTAGCTCGCGTGGATTCTGACACCCCTAGAATTTCCATTCTCTTTCATCCCCCCACCACCACCATCTCCCTCATACTCTGTAAACTCTGAGAGAACGGAAATATCAATGCAACGAGAGATTTGAAATCTCTATCCGCTTGTGCTTTCATAGGAAATAGCATTTGTTCCTCTACTAAATGTTATCAGATCAGCTTTATCCTGTTTCAAAGGTAATTGTTGAAATGCTTTTGAGTTGCTACGAGTTTGTATTCTTCTGTCTCCCTCGTTGAGAGAATTTGTATCTTTCGATTGTTCATACAAATGAGAGCAAATTTGCTGTGCTAATAACTTGTTAATAGTTACTTCCAACTGGAAATGGACAGACAGCTTGGGTTCTTGGGGAGAAACTACCTGCTTTTTTTTCACCGTAAAAGCTACATTTCTTTTACATTTTACAGCACTCACGACTCAAGATAAAATGAGTCGTGAGTGTTTCGCGAAAGTAAATAATCCCATAAATAAGGTGATCAGAGCCGCGGTGGCTTAGTGGTAGAGCGCTCACCTCTGTTGCTTGTGATCCTCGGTTCGATCCCAGCTAATTCCATGTAGACTTTGTGGTGGACAAACACTGTGTGCTGTGTTATCCCGTTTCCTCCTACTTTCTTCATTTCACCAATTTTGCCATTATTTATCCTGTCTGAGCTAAACGCCTTTAATAAAATTCAAGTTCAGTTGAGAGTTTTCCAGGTTTTTTTCTCAGTAACTCCAAGAAAATGACCGGGTGGTACCTTGAACTTACGAGGGAACATTTCCAACTGTTAAGCCGATATTTACATGAAATATTTTTTTCTCACAAGGTTTTGACCTGTAATGCACGAAAATGACTTCCATAGACCTAACCTTTTTGAAAAATTTGAATAGGATTTTTTTTTTTTTTTTATCGATTTTGCCTATTTGTACGTACATTGCAAGGAATAGGTAAAAGACACTTGTCGTGATATGCGGGAATATGATCCAACCTTTGGGTAATGACAATAGGTGGTGGTATAAGAATCATGGTCGCCATCTTGGATTCGACTCGAGCATTTTAAATAGGAAGATTGTCACGTGACCTGTCATGTTGCGGTAGCTTGTTGCCAGAAATTCTAGAAGTTACAATTTGGCGTCCCACAACCAGACTTGTGAAGTAAAGTAACGCAAGTAAAGCGTTACTTTTTCAGTAACTAGTTATTGTTACAATATTTTTAAAGGAACTGTAACGGGTAAAGAGTTACTTTTCCCCCAAGTAACGACGTTACTTTTGCGTTACTTTTTCACCTGCTGTTTGCAAAGAAACAAACACAATTCCTTGTCAAGAAAGAAATATTCCTTAGAATTTTTCTAGATTTTTCAACGTCTAAGGTTTAATGTATTTGTAGGTATGCATGTGTTCGGTGTGTATATAATCAGAGTCAAAAAAAATTGCAAGAACCGGTGGCTAAGTAACGCGTTACATTTTGACAGTGGGTAAAGTAACTTGTAACGCGCTACATTTTAAAAGTAATGTGCACAACACTGCCTACAACATGTACTCGATTTGTTGGCAGTTTTGGTGGGCACACAAAACCAGTCGTTTTTAAATTCCTCATGTGCACTGTATAACACACCGGCTTCAACGGTGGTGCAGGTATTCTGCATTCGTTGCTGGGGATTTTAAAAGTGACTGTTTTTGTGTGCCCACCAAAATTGTCAACAAATTGAGCACATGTTGTAGGACCCCATTTCCTAAACAAATAACAGTAGGTGTAAAATGTCTTCATATTTGGATTCCTGGGAACAAGCTAGCCTAAATTGATGACATATGACTCTCGTCCTATTTAAAATTCTAAAGCCAAATTCCAAGATGGCGACCATGATTCTCATACCACCATCAGATGTAGCCCTTCACCTATTGTCATTACCCAAAGGTTGGATCATATTCCTGCAACGGTTTTATCACGACAAGTGTTTTCACACCTATTCTTTGCAATAAAGAAATAAACACAAATCGATATTTTTTTTAAAAAATCCTATTCAAAATTTTCGAAAAGGTTGGGTCTATGTCATTTTCGTGCATTGCAGGTCAAAACCTAGTGATAAAAAAATATCGGCTGAACAGTTGGGAATGTTCCCTCGTCAGACCCTGACCGACTCCTTCGCACATCCTTTACCCGACCCTATTCCGGCCTGAGACTTGGATGCTAACTGTCATAAATACATTCAAATTCATAGTATGTCTTCAAGAGCGAAGATGGAGTAGCCTATCCTTTAAATACTTTTCGGAAATCGTTCGCCTTCAGATGGATTGGTGCTTTGGGTGGTAGGGCGTCGGAGGCCTGGGTTCGGTCGCTGGGCATGTAGACTTTTTTCTTTATGCCGATATTGCTCATATAAATGTTCTCTTGTACTTTTAAAGGCATTTTCAACATTTTAACACGTTTGCCGTGGGTTCCATCATTGTACCACTTTCCTTTTGTTTAAAAACCTTTCCAAAAATTCCTGGAAAAAGCTAGGGAACCATAGCTGTGTGGTTTTTCCAGTAACTTGGCTAACAAAAGCAGTTTTCAGGAATACTGGGAGCAAGAGAAAAAAATCAGGGAAGCTTGAGCGAGATTAGAACATGGATTTGATCAGTTAGAAGTCCAGCATCTTCCCAACTGGACTAAATTATCACTGAAGAAACCTCTACTTCAGAACAGTATAGGAGTTCAGAAATGCGTTGCCCGAACGTCGAGAATATAAAGTTTGCTCCTACGGCTTACCCCATAATATGTTCTAATAACTTATTATCTATTTGTCAAGTAGGGATGGCAATCCCCATTCACGGAGAAAATTTCCCATTTCTGTTAAAATACGTGATTAAAATGGCGGCAGCAAACACTTGATCAGAATTGCATATTTAATTACAATAAGAAGCCGCTTTCTCTTTCTGTGTATGTGCGAAAGTCACCTAAGAACCTCCAACCACGCAAAAGTAATGTCTGTGCTTTTGACCGACACCTTTAAGCCATGGCAGGTTTACTGGAAATACTTACATCTATCAGAAACGTTACTACATATATCAAACAACGTTCCCATTTTTGTACAGTGTAGAAGCTTCAGCTCGTTTAGGACGTTAATAACAATTCAGTCAGTTGTAGCTTCATTTTGAAAGGTTCTATTTTTCTTTTGTCAACCAATTGTAGGATAAACGTTTCATTCTACTGTATATAGCATACTACTCCGTACAGAACGTTTAAACAGTCTTGTGATCATTGTTTCAGGGGGAAAAAAATATTCTCTCACTGGATGCTTCTTTCGCCATGTTCATATTTAATTGTTATTCGTGGTGATTCTCGTAACAGAGAAGACTACGAAAGAACCAGAAGTGGACTGTAGTTTAGTTTTGACGTCACCTAGATCTCAATGGATCGATCTTATTTCTGCAAGCGATTCGAGAGTCGCCCATACGTGAAATGTAAGCAAATAAGGGACTTGAACGAGAGCGAGCGGGAAGGGACGCCTAATTAGAACTCTCTATCTAGGAAACTCAACCTCTCTGTCGTTTTGAGCTCGCATTTACAACTCTTCTCCTCCCGCTTTTTTCCCATTCCCCCCGGAATCCAGTTTTCCAACCTCAACTTCTGCCACAGCGTGCCCTCATGCTTGAAAAAACCTTTTGAAGCACGTAGGAGAATCCATGTCGAGTTGAAGAAAAAATACTCCGCATGTACTAGGTGTTCTAACTACAACTCTTCAGGGCATTCTCTTTCCTGTTGTGTGTTTAAGAAATAACTTTTGTATTTACATATAATCAGGCCTGTAGCCAGAACTAGATTTGAGGACGGGCAAACAATTTTGCAGGTGGGGCAACAATACAGGGTGTCCCAGAATACGTCGGATCTATTGCGTGAGTTGATTCTTCGGATCATGTAGATATGTTCCTGTGAAACATAAGCCGAAAGTTGATAGTTCGCCAGCTAGATGGCTCTGAACATGTATGCTGATGAATGTGGATGGAAGGACTACGTGCTGTGTACAAATATAACACAGAGACAGTGTTGGTATAATGTAATTGCATACACTGTAGTATCACTGCACGCGCGTTACTGCGACAAATGTTCGAAGTCGCTGCCGGGAGTCGCTCAAGCCGGGAATGTTTTCAGTGTGCGTGAACATCGCTTGAATGCGTTCGTGTAACGTGTAGTAGGCAAGTCAAGGACTGGCGCCTCGTACACGATCAATTTGACATGTCCCCAGAGATAGTGATAGAGAGGGAGAAGTCAGGAGAGATGGGTGGCCAGGCAGTTTGGTCAGAGCGTTCAATCTACTTGTGGGGGCGTTTCACATCAAGGACTGTACATTAGAAGTGGGCAAAAAATCACAACTGTTATTTTGGTAACAGTTAATTTTGGTTAAACTGTTATAACTTACTTTTCAAAATAAACTGTTATTTTTAACAGTTTATAGGTAAAAAGCCCAAATTGTTTATTATCTAGCAGCAAAATCAATAGTCTTCTTCTGTTATTTTCAAATTACTGTTATTGTTATAACAGTTATTTTAAAACATAACAGTTAACCCCACCTCTACTGTACATGCCTCTCGGGAGAAATTGGCTGGTATCCAAATTCTGAATCTACGTTTGCTGAAGGAAATGTATGTCAACATTATGAAAGAACACGCTAGTACGGGTAAAAATCCTTCCAGGGCACACGCCGCCCGTACTGGCCCCACCTTGGCTACGGACCTGCATATAATGTAGATTCTGTTGTGTATATGAAAGTTCGTCTAACACGTATGTAGGAAGTTCATAGTATTCGGTTGAATTAATGCCTGCATTTAAGTTTTTCTTACTTCCTCTAATTGAACGCAATTGTGAACGCGTTAGGTTACAACCAAAGTTCTATTTGAACTCGACAAACTGTTTTAGGACAAGGTGGGACATTTGGAAACTTGTGCTTAAAACTTGGTATAGTTGGGTTAGAAGACGACATCTAAAAAGATTTTAGTGTTCCATCCCCTTGAATTTGATTTTTTGCCGTTACATATTCCAGACTTAGGCCAGGATAGGGTGGGGGAGAAGATATTGGGAAGTAGTCGGCCAGGGCCTAGTTTTGTATGTACCATCCAGGCATTTGTCTGGTACGACTGAGGAAAAACCTCAGTCAGGATGGGCGGCTACTAGGATCGTTTCCAGGACCTTCCGGTTGCTAAAGCAATGCTCTAGAACTAACACACAGCCGCTCCGTGTGTTGCCTCCCCAAGCTTTACTAAGTGATTTTGTGACCTGTTTTCCAAAGCTGGTTTGAGCTATCCAGATACCAGATTTTGGTACAGATTAGTTTGCAACTTGACGTCAGAGTCGTATGATGCATTTGCTGATCAAGTTCTTTTTGGTAAGGTATTCTTGCTGTGTGACCCCGATGGATTAATGGTTTAACTTGTCACATTGTAATCTAGTGGTCCCGATTTCGATCCCCTATGGAGGAGACATACGTAGTTCGGATCTCGCTGTATACTATAGATTCTGTCATTAGGACGTTAACATCAACTCTGTGCCATGAAAGGTAGTGGTAGATTACCTTAGATTCATTTTGCCCAAGGAGTTTCAGTTCACAAATTTATCTTCGGACCAAACAGCCATCGTACCTCAGCATTTGCTTGTTAAGTCTAAGAAGAAACCTATTTTGTATTGTTCGTACAAAAGAACGTATAGTTTTAAATCGAATATATCGAAGAATCTTTAGAAATGTCGTTCGATAACGTGAATTTCGATTTTTCTCGATATTGATATTTTGATATTAACAAATATCGATTAATCGTTGTGTACATCTAAAAATCGTAATCCATAATTGTAAACAAGTACGGTATTATGTATGATAATCTTTCACTGTTTGAGTTTTAAGCATGGTTATGCGATTCCCGGGATATTTTTTTTTTTCGACCCACATGCCGGATGATGGAAAAGTTCTAAATGTTCTGTCCGAAAGTTTTTTTCTCCCTCCCAAGATTTTTAATTCAGTGTTCTTGAGAGGAGATGTAAGAGCTTCATCATCGGAAATTTGAAACCGTCAAGATGTAAAGGTGCTGGAAGAGTCGGTTTTCAGCAGAAAAGAAAGAAAGAAAAAGAAAAAAGAAACAGGGAGAGGGTAAAATTGAAAGAATACGTAAAAACAGAAAATGTGTTTCATCTTAGAATCAATTCTGTTCTTTTTCGTTAAGAAGAGTGGCTGTACGGAGTTTTTGGCAGGTTTTGCTCGTTAAGAAACCAGTACTTTTCCTTTCCTTCCTTCCTCCCTTCGAGGAGAAGGAGTGTATTCAGAAAGAAAGAAAGAAAAAGAGAGTGGAAGTGAGAAAAGCCTGTGGCTGGGGGAATAGTCGACAGACGAAATTAGAAACTTGGAAATCAACTTTGTTGGTGCCTTTTTTTTCTCTTTCTTGCTTTTTTCTCTTTCTGTTCTTTAAAATTTCATTTCCTTTGGAATACACGCCTACAACAAATATTACGTTCTCTTTTTAGCCGATGATCTGGAACCGATATTTCCTTCTTGAAAGCTTAGAAATCATCTGGCAATAGTTAACACGATCTCTTTCGCTATTCCTTTGCCCCACGCCCCTCCTCTCTCTTTCTCACACACACACAAACACTCTCTATCTCTCTCTCTTCCTGTGTGTGTGATATAACGTTTCATAAGATATTGATAAAACTAAAGGATGACCTTAGTGGTTGTAATAATTCTCATGATGCTTGGTGGCGTAGTATCAGCCCTTCTGCTTTTTCTCAAGCTGCTTCATGTATGTATGTTTTTGGTGTCCCTCTTTTGCTTGTTTTTACGTTTATAATGGTACTGTAGTTCTCTCAGAAATAATTATGAATGTCCTTCGATTTTATTTTTTCCCTCTTAGATGTTGTTCCTTTGATGATGTCCGGCGTACACCGTTTTGTAATTCTGTTCCAAATCAAACTGGAAAATAAGCCATGTCCTCCCCGTCCTCCATCTCTCTTCTCTTCATATGCATCCAAAATATGTGTGACGGGGAACCCAAAAAGTAACCGGAGTTCAAATGTGACGTACATGGACGTTATGGTTACGGATAGTCGGGGAACAGGCAAGATGTGCCACTGAACGTCTTCAGCTCAGCATCACACGCTACAGACGCTTGTAAGAATTGTACTTTTAGCTACAGTCGGGGAGTAGGCCGCCTTCGTCGCTGAGCGTCTGCACTCTGCAGCTGTGTCACTCGTAGAGACGCTTGGAGGAAAACGCTCTTTAGTTAATGGCTTGTCAAAGCGTAACAATTGTTTCACCTTTCAGCTGTGGTTTTCCGCATCGCTGCACTTGATTTTAAGTTTTAGCAAATAGAAAATAATATTAATAACACTCTAGAACGATGTACTCCTACATAGAATAATGTGGGGACGCGGTGGCTCAGTGCATCTCGTGCGCGCGGTTCTCGATTCGACCCTTGCTTGTGTTCTGCGGGCTTTATGGGGGACAAACAACGTGCGTGAGTTTTTTTCTCTGCGTTCTTTCGTTTCGTCCCACTTTCTCAATTCTATCATCATCCATTCGACCTGAATCAAAGCTGCGTAAGGCCTTAAAATAAAATTCAAATAAACACATTGATGTTCCTAAGAAGACTGGCACAAGAACTGTGTACTGAAAACACCGAAATGCATTGTGCGTACCTTCCATACGCATCACACTTCAGATTCTGGGTAATTTTGAGTACAATCTCGTATATCTATCTGTAAATGAGATAGTAAGTTTGTATGTGTACGCGTAACAGAATAGTTTGTAATATTAACTGTGTTTGTGGTATTTATATGATTGTTACTGGATGGTATGTACAGCAAGCTCTGTTTTTGAACCAGTTGTTCCCTTTCGAAATAGTTGAGTTTTTATTCGATTATGGATTTTTCAATTTACTAATTAATGAGTTGTACTTTGATGGAATTTACTAAGTCATACTTGATCTTTTTCTTTACAGAGACTGTAGAGTAGTAAGGGATCCCCAGACACTTAAGTCCAAAGGATATGGGTTCGTTTCTTTTGTCAAGAAAGCGGTAAGTACCTAAACAGTTCCTTTTAACTTGTTCAGTACGGAAGTCGCCAATTATATTACTATTATGAAATTACGTATATATAAATATGTGTTATAAAAATTGGTTATCCTTTTCAAGAACCAAGTAGTGAAACTTTCGAAACGTGTGGTGTTCTCTGTTTGGATGCCAAATAACAATAATATAGTTACTTCTTTACCCAAAAGGAAAGGGGCGGATTTCTAGATAAGATTCCAGACTACTTTCGTTCTTAGTATATTTCCCTATTGTCAGAGTTTTAGACAATAGTTGGGTTTTGAAGTTTGCCATAAAATTGACAGGAGGAGGCCATCCGATAGTGTGTGTGACGGATTGACTCTTTATTGATGTTTACCATATCTGCTATAACTAGTTGGCTATCCTTCTGACCAGTGTCTTACACTGTTTGCACGAATACTTGAACAGACGCAAAGTCTGAGCCAAAATAGTACCAGAAAACCTTACTCAGGACCAGAAAGGCTTTCGGAAGCAGTTTTGTAGTGGTCTTATAAAACACCTCGCACGTGACATTACATTGCCAAGTGTACAGTGTACAATTTGCCCGGCAACACGATGGCGTACCTCTTCCTTCAGTCGCTGCTCACAGAATCATACAGACTGACTACGAGCGATGGCGCAACCGGCGTTCTTTCGTCACCATGCCGAAGCTTCAAGGTACTCACCGTGCATGGGGTTTCCACATTAACTTCCAGCAGCGTTGTCAGTCTCGTTATTGTTTAGTTAAACCTCGTATTTCAGCAAAGTTTGTGCTTGAAAAATGTTGCTTAGAGAAGGGTTCAATACTTACACTATTAAACCATATGAATTTACTAAGGAAATTCTTGTATAGGAACACCTCTATATGCAGCATTTTCTCAATCGTTTATTTTTCTATATATAACCTGCATAAATTTAACCAGATCAAACTCATCTAGTTTCTTGTAATAGTTAACTGGCGTTCAGTGTTTTTTATGTTTCCCTGCACTGCGTTGACCTCGAGGTGGCCGAGAAGTTTGTGCGTCCGCTTTCCGTATGCGTGGTTACGCATTCAGTCCTCACCGGGAGTCTATTGAACGGAGTAGTTCGGTGCTCACTTTACTAAAAACTGTATGTCTCATCCTTAGAAGCTCACCAGCCCGTTTAGGACGTTACTAACAATTCGATCTACGCTGTGTCCTTCGTCAGTAAATATTTATACAAAATATTAAGTGTCCCCTGTGGGTGGGTGGTAACGCTCGCTGACTTGTAATCAAGAGTTCCCGGGGTGGGTTTACGGCCGTAGCTCAGTTGGTAGAGCGTTGGCTTAGCTGTCGAAAAGTGCTGGGAACGAACCCAGTGGCCACCCATCCTGATTCCAGAGTTTTTTCTAAGTCATACTAGGCAAGTAATGAGATGGTACCTACTAACTAGGTCCTGGCCGATTACCATCTAACATCCTATCCCGCCCTGAGATGCCTAAAGGGCAAAACTAAATTCAGTTGTACGTAAAACTGTAGATCCTATCCTTAGCACCTTAATATCATCTTCAAGCGATGGAAAGCGATTGCAACCGGTTCACCTTGCCCAAGAACTTTGGTGCCATAAGTATGCCTCCGTGAGAAACTGTCATTGTAATGCATTGATAGAAAATTACATGTATATTGTACACGTGTGATATGCATATGTAGAGTAAAATGTTGTCAAAAGGTGGACGGTCTGTGATGATAGCATTTTACAGATCTTAAATTTGTTGAACATAATTCACGTAGTGAATACCACATTGTGGATCTGAAGCATTGTTAACGCGAATGCTTGTTCGATCCAGCCGAGAGTTAAAACAAACACAAAGAGAGTAGAAGTGTTCTGTAAACATTCCAAACTTAATTTTCATAATGTTTTCACCATAATTTTTTAACTAATTCCTTACCAATTATATTGATTTATTGATTTTTGGCCGCTATGGCAACGCCGCCCGTAGGTTAGTGAATGCTGCAAAGGCGGATGTGGGATAGTTGGAGGAAGGAGAGGTTTTCTGGTGGGCTGAGGGCTCAAAGGAACAGAGGGAATTGGTGAATTAATTGCCTCAATATGTACGACACGGACTTGTTACCGCATGATGCGCTCTGGGTGCGATTGTCTGTTTGAGATGCAGTCTGTTTTACCCCTGGTTTTTGGTTTGGTTGTTTCTGTTGTGTGAGACGGTACTGTGTTCTTACTGGAACATCCAGAACTCTTCGTGTATGCCAGGAGTTTACCAGTTTAGAAATTGTCTTTTTGGAGTGAATTCTTTAGTAACAAATGTAAAAAAAATAGGGATAGAATCAGTTTTGCTGATAAACACACGTCGATAACAACAGTTCTGTATTCAAAACCAGTGATATATAAGGTACTGTAAAATAATAATGAAAGGTGATTTAAAAAAAAAAAAAAACTTGTTTGTCAGATGTTTTCCTCTTTCACACACACACACACACAGTTCCCCTGGTCTTGTGGATACGGTCAATTACTTATTTGTACTGGGAAGGCGGTGAATCCTACTCACGCCAGCCATCTTGACTTGGCTTTTTCCAAGTTTCCCGCAGTTCCACCACATGATCGCAATAAAAGGAATTAGACATTGTGGTCTATAGCCTTGAGACACAGTAAAGGCTAGAAATTCAAAGGTTTTAATTCTGTGTCTCTTGATGGTAGTAACTAACAACTGTAAAAAAATATTCTTTAATTATTATTTTTCCAAGGGCAAAATGTTGAAAAATTAATATGGATTTAGAAGTAATGTTTTGCGTCTCCTTAAGTGCTTGCTAGAATGTAATATTTCAGAATAAATTCCTTTCTGTTTTCCCGCCTATAAGCTTACCTACCGAGATATCTCACCGTATACTCATGCTCTTTGTAAGCATTAGGTCTCAATCTGTCATTTTCTTTATTCTAGTAATCAAACGTGGGACTTTTTTCTTTGTCCGCTGTCTTTTTCTGCCCACTTTGCGTGCCACATATACGAGGGTCGCTTTAAAAGAAGTGCACTGCATTTATTTAAAATTTCGTTCTCTTATTTCCCACTCTTTCTTGCTTCCAACTATCTTGAGATAACATACTTCCTAAATAAAAAGAAAAGTCTCATATTAATTATTCGGAATGTATTATTCTCCTAGTGGGTCCCCTGGGTGTTTGTTTGGTGTGTGTGTGTGGGGGGGGGGGTGCGGTTTCCGATTCCTTATACATATTGTTAATATAAACCCAACATAGTAATAAAACACGCAGGACGAAAGTGGCCAAGATTGGCCAGAAGTCCCGCCTGGGTGTCCCTGCGAGCCCTAGGCATTTTACTATAATTTACATTTTTACAGTATGTTGATACATCTTTCAGGGAAAAAAATGGCACTTTTTCACATAATCTCAGTTCCTTTCAACTGCCTTACGCCATCTTGGAACTAAGGCTTGCATATCTACACGGTAAAAGTCTACACCGGCACGTCTGAGTCACTGTTTAGCAGCATTTACTAGGACGTCGTCAATTTCTTGTTTCTCCTATTCCCACTATTCCTATTTTCACCAAATATTCTGCTTACCCACTGACTGACTGTACTGCGTTGACAGAGTCATCTCCATACACTTTTTTCATCCTCTTGTGGATATTTCCAACTGATATGTTCTCTCAACATAGGAACTCTATAACAGCGCCAGACATGGGAACAGGTTGAACTAAATTTGAATATAAGCGGGAAGGTTGCTTCTATGACCTGTATAAATAGCGAAGATGTGAATTCACATCAAAATGGCATTCTGCTTTGATCGGGTGGATTTTTCTGGGCGTTTGTTTGATGCGGGGCCTGCGTTCTGGTGCTTAATCCGATACATATCCAATAAAATAAAACAAAACAAATATAATTACTTAATACAAAGGACGAAAGTAGCTATTATGATATTCTCCATACGAAAGCTTTGCTTTTATATACCAAAGGTAAAATAAAATAATGGCTGAGCAAAGCACTACAATTTTTTAAAATAAATTGTAGTGCTTTGCTCAGCC